>SJYV01018792.1:523706-589294 GCA_006410875.1 Neotragus pygmaeus | reverse complement strand
TCATAAAGGATTTACTCACCAGCCCTCTTCCCCCACCTCCCCGCCCCCATGTCCACGATTCCGTTTTCTGTGTGCGCATGTCTGTTGTTGCCCGGCACATAGGCTCATCAGTACCAGGGAAGATGTTAATATGTTTTTGATAAGTGAAACACCCGGTTAGCTGTGATCTTTTGCTAAAAAAGACAAAAGTTAGAGAATATCTTCCAACTGATTACTGTAACATTAAAATAAGTCCTGTACAGATGAAGCTGAGTTCCTGTCCAAGCCAGTTTACTAAAAAGAGCAAAAAGCTTTCCAAATATTTGGAGGCTTGTTTTCATAATTATTTAATAAGACCGTTGACCTGTAATCTGAAAACCACATATTTGTTATTGGAAACTGCACATAAATGCTTATTTTAGAGGATTGTGTTTAGAGGATTATTGTCAAGTTTGCATAACAGATTTGACTGCTTATCAACTCCAGACACTTAACCATTCAATATGACCTCATGGGTCTTAGAATAATAAACACACCCATGTGAAAACTGTGAAGTTTCTCTTGGTATTAAGAATGTAGCTTCATTTGGGCTTTGTCCTTTCATTGGTTTATGAAAGTAAAGCAAAGTTTGAATGGTGTTAGTATCAGATTCATTATTTAAAACACAATTCAAAATAGTTTATCTTTTAAAATTAGTTAAATAAATAAATTATGGGATACTAAAACAACGAACCAAGGAATGGAGCAAAACTGTAGTGGTTCTCAAATCTGAGTGTAGACGGTTTGATAAACACTAACCATGGAGCCCCAGATGGAGTTTCTGATTTACTTGGTGTGGAATGAGGCCTAAAGTTCCCTAAGGATGCTGGCACAGTTGGCTGGGGACCGCACTCAGAGAACCACTGCTTCAAAGTCATGAAGTAGCTCTCTATACACTGTATAGAAAGAGTGCCCAAGACACAGTAGACTAAAAGAGCAACAAAAGACTGATAGAGATGTCTTATTTGCTTACGTGGACAAATGGACCTGTCTATGCCTGGGAAGGAGAAGGAAATGGCAACCCACTTCAGTATTCTATCCTGGGAAATCCCATGGGCAAAGTAGCAGTGTGTGCGTGCGCGTGCGTGTGTGTGCATGTGTGTGCGTGTGCATGCGTGCATGTATGTGCGTGCTCAGTTGTGTCTGACTCTTTGCAACGCCATGGGCTCAGCCTACCAGGCTCCTCTATCCATGGAATTTTCCAGGCAAGAATACTGGAGTGGGTTGCCATTCCCTGCCCCGGGGATGGAAGCTGTGTCTCCTGCATTGGCAGGTGGATTCTTTACCACTGAGCCACCTGTACTCTTATTTATTATCTATGAACAGAATATTAGGAAGCCCCATGATGGTCGAGGCACAGGATTAAAGACTACACGAAGGGCATTTTTCCCCTACAGCCAGGCGGGGAGGAGAGGAAGGGTCTTGCAGCCCCTGAACCGTGTTGCTACTTGCACTGTGTCACAACCTTTAGGAAGCTGGAGGCTGAGTATGACCCTGTGGGGAACTGGATGCTGGAAGTCAGAAAAACTGGTAGATTGAGGATTTTCTCTGCTCAGGAAAAGAAAAATAGAAGGCATTTTCAGGAACATTCCTTTTCTTTTGATTTTTCCATATTCCAACGACATTTGGCTCATTGTCAGAACCTATTCATATAATTTCTGAGAAAAGCCTTCTGAACATATTTTCTTCTGATTCTATCGCTGACCCCTCCGCGCTTGGTCTCCTCACTCAGGTGTCAGTCAAGGAGCTTCCTCCTGTGCCCTCTCTTGGCCCTGCCGCTCTGAAAATCTGTGTCCGTCAGCACGTTGCGTAGGAAAGTTCAACTTTTGGTGAAAGTTGGGTCAAGGTGAAGTCACACTGTCCCCTCCACCTCTGTCTCCGGCCTCTCCTCTGCACCCACACCGTAGACTTCACCCAGCCTGAGGGCCTGGGAAGGCACAGGCATGAATGATTTGGGTGAGCTTTGTCAATTGTGCAGCAAGGTCCCCTCAAGCACCCTGGCCATAAAAAATCAAGGCCCTCCTAGGAAGCCAGGAGATGCTCACTCAGAATGGTTTGCCCTGAAGCTGGGGTCCAGCCTGGGCCTTCTTCTATCAGGCCTGTTCCATATTGTTCTGTTTCAGCTTAAACATGATGACATTTATCACTGAAGGACCCTGTTGCTTTAACATCGTATTATTTTTATTGTGCTTGATTGTACTTGTATTTCCAAACAAGAAGTTAACAGATAACAATGACTGGTGAGAATGTTTTAAAAAAAATTAAGCTCTTGGATATTAGATTCCTGCTAAATTTACTCTCCATTTTATAACTTATGTGACTTACAACTTATGTCACTTTGTATCAACTTACATTTGTCACTCTACTTAAATGGTATCACTGGGCTTGCAGCTTGAATCTGAGTACTTCCACTGTGGGATAAATCACTGGATAATAATTAATAATTTTCCATTAACAATCTACTAAGTGTTCCAAAGATATTTTCCAGGGATTATTATATAGTAATCTGCTAGTTATGTCACAGCAATTCTTGTTATGGAAATTTCCTCAGTACAAATATTAACATTCATTAATATATGGATATATTAAGATACTACAAACACCAAGATAAAACACTAAACACATTATCTTCCCCTAGATGTCAGATACATTTTAAAATTAGATTACAAAACAGGAAATGAAAACAACTAAGGAAGACAAAGGATAATTATTTGGATATTTGAATATATTTTGTAGAAAATACAAGAAATGCCCAGAGGGACAGGAAAGGATATTCACAGGTCCTTGATTTAATGTAGTGTGGTGGCTTTAAATCATGGATGGGCACCCTCCACTCCTGCGACAGTCATATTGAAAAAGAAAAAGGAAGGAAGGCAAAATAAAAATAAATACATTTAAATTAAAAAGTACAATAAAAAGAACAGTGAATCACGCATTTTAAAACATATATAAAAATATTTTATTTCATTCCAAAAAGAAAGAAAGGAAGGAAGGGATGAAACTCTTATGAAACCATCACACTTTACTATATATCAGAAACTAACACAATATTGTAAATTAACTATACTTCAATTTTTAAAAATAGAAAAGAAAATTATTCACCTGTGAAAAGTAATTTTCACTTTCTAAGGATGATATAGGTAGGAAGTTTTTGAGAAACTTATTACATTTAAACTTTTCCAAATGGTGAAAAAAAGTCACTAGATTCTTGTTCTTTTATTTTACCTCAAAATAGTCTGTTTTGTCTCTATTATAAGCTCTTTGTAGTTGAAAAAGAAAACGGAAGCATGAAGATGCATGAAAGCCTGGCAGAAGGCAGCACAGATTTCAGTAAATACAACAAAAAGGAAATACACACCAACACAGGACTATATACTTAAAAGAAAAATCTTACTTTAAAATGCATAACTAACTGACAACGCTGCAGAACAGTGACGCATAAAAATCAGAAAACCTATCAACAAGCTTCTGTTTAACACATAATGGGCATAATTCAATTTGAAACAACATCTAACAATCAGGGACCACAATGCCGCACAATTGTGATAATGGATATTGTCTTCATGTGGCAGAAACCACAGCAAGCACTGATACTATGGCCCCACACATATGCAGATTATAAACAGCAACTCCAAATAACACTTCTCTTAATTTAGGAGACAAAACATAGAACTCAAGAATTTAAAAAACATATCACGTGTGATTAATTAAATCATTGTGAATAAGTGAAGCAGTGGTTTTTTAAAACAACCAGATGTACTGCATACAAGTCCTGATGCTAACTTTGAAGAAGAACAGATAATAATTATCAGTAGGTTGTTCACTTCTCAAAGGAAAACTGTTCGCCTCTGTAAACATTTGATCTCTCAGTTATTGTTTAATGGAAGAGAGAATACTGCATGTTTTCAGCAGACTGCTTATAAAAAAATACATCTAAACAAAGCAACTTGAATTCCAAGAATATCGTAATAGTATAAATATGTAGGACATAATGAATTGCCACAGAGAACCCTCTAAAATACTTCTAGATATTCTTTATGTCTTACTCTGCATCCACGTATTACTGAATAATGAAGCAAAGATCTCTTTGGCACTTTGAGTTTTTAAAATATTACCTCTACAGCTACATGAAGTAGAATTGCATTAATATATTCAGCAAACCTAAACTGATGCCATTTTCCAAGGTACAATGGAAAGACTGAGTTCAAAAAGTAGCATGCAACACTCACTTAAAAACTGTTGATGATTATATTTGCAGAGACTTTAGAATGTGAGTCAAAGGTACACATTTGAAAATATCAACTTTAGATTTTATTTACTCAGTATAATTTTAGATGATATGTTAGGTAAAATCAATGATAAAAGCCAAGTGATGCGAGAACCAAACACAATGTGTGTAACACTCTTGATAGTATCAGAGGAACTAAGAAACTCTTTGAAGTTTTGCTTATCTATCAGTGATACTAAACAAACTGCAGAATCTCATGATTTTGACATCAACTTCTCCACAATTTTTTAAAATATCAAAAAAGGAGGAAGGACATCTTTAACTGAAAATCTCGTGATCAGACCTTCCATGATACCTAATTTTATTTTAAAATCAATTCCTTTTTTTCTACAATAATTTTAGTAATTTAATCATTAAAAGAAAGGTTTTACAATACTGAAATGCTATTATGGGAATACCAGTTTTCTGGATAACATGTAATTGGAAAAATTTAAGACCCTGATGCTGGGAAAGATTGAAGGCAAAAGAAGGTGGCAGCGGAGGTTGAGATGGTTAATAACCAGTAGCATTACTGACTCAACGGACATGAATTTGAGCAAACTCTAGGCGATAGCTAAGGACAGGGAAACCTGGCATGCTCCAGTCCATCAGGTCACAAAGAGTCAGAAATGATTTAGCGACTGAACAACAATCAACAAAGCCACTTTAATTATAAACCACTTCTTTCAGTTCAGTTGCTCAGTCCAACTCTTTGCAATCCCATGAACCGCAGCATGCCAGGCCTCCCTGTCCATCATCAACTTCCGGAGTTCACCCAAAACCACGTCCATTGAGTCGGTGATGCCATCCAACCATCTCATCCTCTGTCATCCGCTTCTCTTCCTGCCCCCAATCCTTTCCAGTATCAATGTCTTTTCCAATGAGTCAGCTCTTCACATCAGGTGGCCAAAGGATTGGAGTTTCAGCTTCAACATCAGTCCTTCCAATGAACACCCAGGACTGATTTCCTTTAGGATAGACTGGCTGGATCTCCTTGCAGTCCAAGGGACTCTCAAGAGTCTTCTCCAGCACCACAGTTCAAAAGCATCAATTCTTTGGCACTCAGCTTTCTTCACAGTCCAACTCTCACATCCATACATGACCACTGGAAAAACCATAGCCTTGACTAGATGGACCTTTGTTGGTGGAGTAATGTCTCTGCTTTTTAATATGCTGTCTAGGTTGGTCCTAACTTTCCTTCCAAGGAGTAAGCATCTTTTAATTTCATGGCTGCAGTCACCATCTGCAGTGATTTTGGAGCCCAGAAAAATAAAGTCATCCACTGTTTCTACTGCTTCTCCATCTATTTCCCATGAAGTGATGGGACCAGATGCCATGATCTTCATTTTCTGAATGTTGAGCTTTAAGCCAACTTTTTTCACTCTCCTCTCCCATTTTCATCAAGAGGTTCTTTAGTTCTTCTTCACTTTCTGCCATAAGGATGCTGTCATCTGCATATCTGAGGTTATTGATATTTCTCCTGGAAATCTTGATTCCAGCTTGTGCTTCCTCCAGCCCAGTGTTTCTCATGATATACTCTGCATTTAAGTTAAATAAGCAGGGTGACAATATACAAACTTGACGTACTCCTTTACCTATTTGGAACCAGTCTGTTGTTCCATGTCCAGTTCTAATCACTTCTTTAGAGTGTCAAATTTGCTACTGAAATTAATTTATAAACATAGTAAGAGATGCAATATTGATGGGTCACCAAGTCTGAAGAACTGAAAACTTTAAATTGCTTTCCAGATTCTAATATGAGTTTCTTTAAGGCACTACAGTATATTTACAGCAATAATTTACCACAAATTTCCAAATACTTTTAGAACTTCCAGAATATAGGTAACTTGGTCAGTGGGGAATGTAGTCAGTGGGAAAAACAGCCTCTCAAACTTTTATTTAAAAAAACTACCTTACTTTGTACTATATGAGGATCATAATATCAAGAAAGTCTGCCAAAGATAGCAATCATCTGTACAGAAAATGAGATATTGGAGCAAGTAAGAACTGAAACTCCCCCAAAAATACTATTTCTGTGAAAGCAGGACAAGTACTATTTTGAAACAAAGTATTACATCCTCAGTTCAGTTGCTCAGTCCTGTCTGACTCTTTGCAACACTATGAATCGCAGCATGCTAGGCCTCCCTGTCCATCACCAATTCCCGGAGTTCACTCAGACTCATGTCCACTGAGTCAGTGATGCCATCCAGCCATCTCATCCTCTGTCATCCCGTTCTCCTTCTGCCCCCAATCCCTCCCAGCATCAGAGTCTCTTCCAATGAGTCAACTCTTCACATGAGGTGGCCAAAGTACTGGAGTTTCAGCTTTAGCATCATTCCTTCCAAAGAACATCCAGGGCTGATCTCCTTTAGAATGGACTGGTTGGATCTCTCTGCAGTCCAAGGGACTCTCAAGAGTCTTCTCCAACACCACAGTTCAAAAGCATCAATTCCTCAGCACTCAGCTTTCTTCACAATCCAACTTTCACATCCATGCATGACCACTAATGATATTTAATTCCTAATTATTCTGAAGAAAATTTCAGGCTTCCTATTGTTGGATCATTAATAAGTGATTTGTTTAATTTACACAGAATTAACATAAAGTTTGTGTTTACTGCATTATTGTTGAGACAGTCTTACCACTGAAAGATTTTTGTTGAGATAGTCTTACCACTGAAAGATTTTATAGATGCTAATTTTAAAAACATGATTTTGAGTAAAGGTACATTTTTTCTTCTAATCTAGACAAAGCCACAATATAGGCTGCCAGTATTCTAAAACCCATCAAATCTAACCAGGACACAGACCCTTAAACCAGAGCACATAGGACATCATATGCGAGAAATTTAGACCACTCTTCACCTCCATTTCATCTCCACCCCCCACCACCACCAAAGGATTTGGAGCACATTCTAATTTCATGTAGTCTCTGAAAGCTTCTCAAGCAGTTCTAAGTCTGGATGTATGTGAATTTGTATCTTTTCCCCAGAGCAACTTCCCACGCAGCTAAGAGATCGTGAACCATGACTTTGGGCTGCAGCCGTGGTCCTCACACTTCAGCATGCCTTATACTCACCTGGAGAGCTTATTAACCATAGAGAGCTGGACCCACAGTCAGAGTTTCTAATCCAGTGGATCTCGAGGAAGGCCCAAGGATTCTGCATTTCTATCAAGTTCCCAGGGGGATGCTGTTCCAGGGACCACTGTGGAGAACCTTGTGTATAAACTGCAGTCATCTCTACCAGCAAGGGCAAGCCCACGTTCCTTCTAACATGTGTCAACACCCCCTTCCATCAGTAGGTGGCAGCCCATGCCTACAAATTTCCACATACTGGTGTCTAATTAAAAAAACATCACAAAAGCAAGATAAGAAAGTCTAGTGAACAGCATTTTTCTACAAATTGGATGCTAACCTAATTGTGCTAAATGATTTAAAATGTTGATCTGTCAGTACCATGCAAATCAATCTTCAAGAACAAGTGAAACAGACTGACAAATAGTAAAAGAAGCTGGACTCTGGCTTCTGGCCCCAAGGCCGACACTCCTAGATGGGGTTTTGTACTTCACTGTCTGCTGATTTGTAAATGTCCCTGTGTGAAAAGTCCTGGGCTGGATGCTGCAAAATTACCCCAGGGACCCTTTAAAAAATGCCGAGCCATGTCCCTCTATCGCCATTCTAATTCAGTAGCTCTGCGGTTAAGCATGGGCACAGTATCCTTAACAGATGTCTCAGTCGATTCTGAGGTGCAGCTGCTTTGGCTACATCTGTTTGTTTAAAAAAGATAAATCAATGCAAAGGTATGAAAATGTTGATATTACTACCTTTCATAAAGTGGTTCTTTCCAGGTTCAGACTCCGCAGTAATTCCAAATGCAGGAGAATGCCACTGTCCAACACAGCAGTTACCAGCCACACATGGCAACTTAACATGGAAAATACAGCTGGTCTGAACTAAGATGTGCTGCAGGGTGAAATAATACCACATTTCAAAGACCTGAAGGGAAAACAATAGAATGTAAGATATTTTTAATGTCACCACTAGGAAAATGAAATTACATATGTGGCTCATATCTACTTCTTTTGGACAGCACTAGTTGCTGTTGTTGTTTAGTCACTAAGTCGTGTCCGAATCTTCATGACCACATGGACTGCAGCACACCAGGCTTCCCTGTGCTTCACTATCTCCTGGGGTTAGCTCAAACTCATGTCCATCTAGTTGGGTGATGCCATCCAACCATCTCATCCTCTGTCATCCCCTTCTCCTCCTGCCTTCAATCTTTCCCAGCATCAGGGTCTTTTCTAATAAATCAGTTCTTTGCATGAGGTGGCCAAAGTATTGGAGCTTCGGTTTCAGCATCAGTCCTTCCAGTGAATATTTAGGACTGATTTCCCTTAGGATTGACTGGTTTGATCACCTTGAAGTCCAAGGGACTATCAAGAGTCTTCTCCAACACCACAGTTGAAAAGCATCAATTCTTCAGTGCTCAGTTTTCTTTATGGTCCAACTCTCACATCCATACCTGACTATTGGAAGAACCATAGCTTTGACTATAAGGACCTTTGTTGGCAAAGTAATGCCTCTGCTTTTTAATATGCTCTCTAGGCTTGTCATAGCTTTTCTTCCAAGGAGCAAACATCTTTTAATTTCATGGCTGCAGTCACCATCTGCAGTGAACTTGGAGCCTAAGAAAAAAAAATCTGTCACTGTTCCCATTGTTTCCCCACCTATTTGCCATGAAGTGATGGGATCAGATGCCATGATCTTAGTTTTTTGAACACTGAGTTTTAAGCCAGCTTTTTCACTCTCTTCTTTCACAGTTATCAAGAGGCTCTTTAGTTTCGTCACTTTTTGCCATTACAGTGATATCATCCACATATCTGAGGTTGTTGATATTTTTCCCGGCAATCTTGATTCCAGCTTGTGAGTCATCCAGCTCAACATTTCACATGATGTACCCTGGATATAAAATAAACAGATACTATACAGAGATAATACACAGCCTTGATGTATTCCTTTCCCAGTTTTGAACCAGTCCATTGTTCCATGTATGGTTCTAGCTATTGAGTCTTGACCCATATACAGGTTTCACAGGAGACAGGTAAGGTGGTCTGGTACTCTCATGTCTTGAAGAATTTTCCAGTTTGTTGTGATACACACAGTCAAATGCTTTCGCATAGTCAATGAAGCAGAAGTAGATGCTTTTCTGGGATTCCCTTGCTTTCTGTATGATCCAACGAATGTAGACAATTTGATCTCTGGTTCCTCTGTCTTTTCTAAACCCAGCTTGTGCATCTGGAAGATCTCAGTTCACATACTTGATAAAGACTCTCTTGAAGAATTTTGAGCATTACCTTAGTAGCATGGAAAGTGAGCACAGTTGCGTGGTAGTTTGAATATTCTTTGGCATTGTCCTTCTTTGGGATTGGAATGAAAACTGACCTTTTCCAGTCCTAGGGCCATTGCTGAGTTTTCCAAATTTGCTGACAGATTGAGTACAGCACTTTAACAGCATCATCTTTTAGGATTTGAAATAACTCAGCTGGAATTCCATTACCTCACTAGCTTTGTTTGTAGTGATGCTTCCTAAGGCCCACTTGGCTTCAGACTCCAAGATGTCAGGCTCAAGGTGAGTGAGCACATCATCATGGTTATCTGAGTTATTAAGACCTTTTTTGTATAGTTCTATGTATTCTTTCCACCTCTTATTAATCTCTTCTGCTTCTGTTAGGTGCTTCCCATTTCTGTCCTTTATCAAGTCCATTCTTGTATGAAATGTTCCCTTGATATCTCCAATTTTCTTGAAGAGAGCTCTAGTCTTTCCCATTCTATTGTTTTCNTTCTTTCTGACTTACTTCACTTAGTATGATAACCTCTAGTTGCATCCATGTTGCTGCAAATGACATTTCATTCTTTTTTTATGGCTAAATAGATTACTTTATTTTTAAATTGCAATCTCTTTTCAATTATTTTTATTTTTAACTTTGTAAGGAAGAGGCCATAAACATTATATAAGATGTATACATAAAAGTAAAGATTTTTATTCTCCTTTTAACATTTATCCTTGTAAACATTATGATCTTTTCAAAATATGAACTTATAATTTTGAAAGAAAATACATACAGAATGAAATATTATAATTTCTAATACTATAGATATTGAACAAGAATTGATAAAATTCAATATTGTTCTTCCTCACTCCTTCCTTGTTTATATATTATTTTTTCTTCTAGGTTATGATTAGTATATTCAATACAACCTATTAAACCTGAAAAATGAGCTTTAGATAATCTTCTTAACCAACTGTCTAAATATGGAACCCAGCAGGTTCTACTTTGTTTTACAGAAAAAGAAGAGGGTTTTTTGTAACTTAATGTCTACTCTGGGCATCAGTTTAGAGCTAACTGGCACTTGTTAATTGCTTAATTGATTAAATGATTGTACTACTATAATATGTTTGAAAACTTTCTTGCCATATCCAAATAAGAGACATCATATATATTTAAATGTTCTCTTTTTTAATCTTAAAAANTCTAAAACCAGCTTGAACATCTGGAAGTTCACGGTTCACGTATTGCTAAAGCCTGGCTTGGAGAATTTTAAGCATTACTTTACTAGCGTGTGAGATGAGTGTAATTGTGCGGTAGTTTGAGCATTCTTTGGCATTGCCTTTCTTTGGGATTGGAATGAAAACTGACCTTAGCGGTTACTACAATTGATTGTTGGTTGCAGGCCAACCCACAGCGACCTCTTTAACCTGTACAATAGCTAAAAAAAAAATACCTCTATGGTCCATCACCATAGTCCTCTGGGCCAGCAGCACCAGCAACATCTGGGAATATGTAAGAAATGAAATCCTCAGGCTCTACCTCAGACCTAGAGAATCAGAGACACTGGAGGTGGGCCTGGCAAATATCTGGACTCTGACCAGCCATCCAGGTGATGGAGAGGAGGCATCTTAGGACAGCTCACTGCATACAATATACTGCTTCTTAATATACAACGAGGGAACTCTTAACCACAATATATATACTGTGGTTAAGAGAAAGAAAGAGAGAGAAAGAGGAGGCCGTAGGAGGCCGTAGGAGGCTGAGGGAAGCCCCAGGGCTTTGAAACAAGCCCACAGAAATTGCTCTCTGCTGTTGTGATTGGAAAGCTGTGCAGTGAGCCAGTTAACACCCCACATCTAGGAGTCAGGACTACGTAGGTTTACAGTCAAGCTCCATTTCCTACTCTGTGACCTGGGGGTAGTTACTACCTTCTTCTGAGCCTGTTCTGCCATCTGAAAGATAAGGAAAATAACACCTCTTATGTATGATTATTATTGGGAGGAAATGAGCTAATATGTGGGAAGTTGGTGGTACAGAACAGGGGATCCTCACTGGTTAGTTTACTGTAAGACATCCATCCATAACACTAGGAAAACCACCCTTAGAGCTTCCATAGCCTCACCCTACCCATCATTAGTATCTTATCTGTGCCCAAGCATGCTTGCTTGTTCCTTTCATGGAAATTACTTCTATGATTAGACAGTGAATTTACATTTTTGTTTAATTGACTCATTAAAGTTTTATCTCTTTGGTTTTACTGAGTCAGGTTTCACCCCCAAGGAACTCGCCATGCAGTTTTCAAGGGTTCCTACTTTCTTTACATCTGACAATATGGCTTTAGAGGCTGGGTTGATAGAGTTATTTATATATTTGGGACCCGGATGCTAATTTCTGGGTTTTCTGCTTTGCTAAGTTTATCTCATGAAATTAAATGGACGTTTGTTGAAATGACTGTGACACTGGAATCTGGAAGGATCCACGCAGGCTATAGAAACAGCAGGTTTTGTTCATACATTGTTTTGGATTTTTTTGGTTTATGCTTCACCCCCGCTCCCACCCCACCCTGGGATCTTTGACAAGACGCCTGGCAGGGAAGAAGTCACGTCTTAGGAAATATCATTTTCAAAGGATCCAAGATAAGCTGAGTCATCAGCAAACACACACGATGGCGGCATTCCCCAACACACACCACCAGTTTGGGCAGCATCCCAGACTTGCCTAACCGGCAGCAGGAAAAAAACTGCCCCATTTGGCCAAATTAGGAAGTTGAAGCCGAGAATCTCCTGGCGGTCACCTTCCACTGCTTTCCTCTCCCAGGTAGTGAGTGCTAGTTTATCATTAACGATCTACTCTCAGTAACCTATGTGTGGGGGTGGGTATCAATGGTGCCAAATCTTTTTCACCTATGGGGATTGGAAAGTGAGCAGTAAAACCCTAGGCTTCACCTTCAAAAGGGGGAGAAAATACACTTCCCATTTCCTCACTGCTGGCTCTGACTGCCACAGGGTTGTAACTGAAGGAGGAAGCTGAGGACTCAGTCCTCTTCCTGTCTTCCTTGGATCTGGACTTCAGGTGAGCGAGGGAAAGAAGGTGGCAAGTGCAGTAGGGGAGGGGGTGGGGGGCAGTGTGGTGAGCAGGGGAGTGGTGNGGAGGAAGCTGAGGACTCAGTCCTCTTCCTGTCTTCCTTGGATCTGGACTTCAGGTGAGCGAGGGAAAGAAGGTGGCAAGTGCAGTAGGGGAGGGGGTGGGGGGCAGTGTGGTGAGCAGGGGAGTGGTGAGTTCCTTCTGTTTGGAAGTTCAAGGCCCTGAGAAAGGCTGCACATGCAAGCGGGGCTGCCCAAAGCTGCTTGGACCCTTTCCTGGGACATGGATGATGGAGAAGACCTATTTACCATCACTAAGAAGGGAATCTCTCTAAAATATACAGTTCGTGCAGCTCTGTATCAAAAAAACAACCCAATCAAAAAATGGGCAGAAGATCTAAATAAACATTTCTCCAAGGAAGACATACAGACGGCCAAAAAGCACTTGAAAAGATACTCAATATCACTAATTATCAGAGAAATGCCAGTCAATTAGGTATCACTTCACATTGGCTGAATGGCCATAAAAATGTCTACAAATAATAAATGCTGGAGAGGGTGTGGAGAAAAGGAAACCCTCCTACATTGTTGGTGGGGATGAAAATTGGTACAACCAGCATAGAGAACAGTATGGAGGTTCCTTTTAAAAAATAAATAAAGAGCTACCATATGATCCTGCAACCACACTCCAGGGCATACATCCAAGAGGAAACCATAATTCAAAAAGAAACATACCCCAATGTTCATTACAGCACTCTTTACAATAGCCAAACATTGAAGTAACCTAAATGTCCATTGATAGAGGAATGGATAACGATGTGGTACATATGCACAATAGAATATTACTCAGTTATGAACAAGAAAATAATACCATTTACAGCAACATAAATAGACCTAGACGTTATTATACTAAGTGAAGTAAGTCAGACAGGGAAAGACAAACACCATGTGATACCACACATGCGGAACCTAATTTTAAAATGATATAGTACGTCCTGGGTGGTAGAGTGTATAGGAATCTGCCTGTCGATGCAGGGGACATGGGTTTGGTCCCTGGTCTGGGAAGATTCCACATACTGCAGAGCAACGAAGTCCACGCAACAGCTCCTGAACCCATGCGCTGCAGGTACTCAGCCCCCACACTCTGGGGCTCGGGAGCCACAGCCACACCTTCTGAAGCCCAGGCACCTGGAGCCTGTGATCCTCAAGGAAGAGTCGCCCCCGCTCGCTGCAACCAGAGAAAGTGGGAGCACAGCCACAAAGAGCCAGCACAGCCAAAAATAAACAGTAAAATTAATAAATTTAAATAAATAAATAAGAACAATGTTTGCTGTGGGTTTGTCATACGTGGCCTTTGTTAAAAAATAAAAATGATATAAATGAACTTATTTACACAACAGAAACAGACTCAGAGATTCTGAAAACAAATGTATGCTTACCAAAGGAGAAACGTGGAGGGGAGGGATAAATTAGGAGCTTGGGATTTACATTAATTAGTGGGATTAATACACACATTACTATATATAAGATAATAACCAGCAAGGAACTAGTGTACAGCACAGGAAACTCTATGCGATATTCTGTGATAACCTATATGAGAAAAGCATCTGAAAAAGAATGAATGTGTGTACGTATAACTGAATCACTTTGTTGTACACCTGAAAGTAATACTGCATTGCAAATCAACTATCTTCAAATACAATTTTTTTTTTTTAGAAAAGAGAATCAAGGACTTTTGAACTACTTTCTTTAAAAAAAAATTATTTTATTTATTCGTGGCTATGCTGGGCCTTTGTTGCTGAGTGCGGGCTTTCTCTATTGAGGCGAGCAGGGGCCACTCTTCGGCGCAGTGCATGGGCTTCTCACTGTGGTGGCTTCTCTTATTACAGAGCACAGGTTCTCGGCACACAGGCTTCAATAGCTGTGGCACACGGGCCTAGTTACCCCACAGCATGTGGAATATTCCTGGACCAGGGAACGAACCTGTGTCCCCTGCACTGATGGATGGATTCTTAACCATGGACCACCAGGGAAGTCCCTGAACTACGTCCTAAATGTGTTCCTGCCTGAGGGCTTTCTTCCACGGCTGCCTAACAGGCTGCCTGCAAGGCTTTCCAACTCTTCCTGATTTTCACTGCCCAGGACTTGGAGTCAAATGCTGCTGCTAAGTTGCTTCAGTCGTGTCCGACTCTGTGCAACCCCATAGATGGCAGCCCACCAGGNATGAGTGTAATTGTGCGGTAGTTTGAGCATTCTTTGGCATTGCCTTTCTTTGGGATTGGAATGAAAACTGACCTTAGCGGTTACTACAATTGATTGTTGGTTGCAGGCCAACCCACAGCGACCTCTTTAACCTGTACAATAGCTAAAAAAAAAATACCTCTATGGTCCATCACCATAGTCCTCTGGGCCAGCAGCACCAGCAACATCTGGGAATATGTAAGAAATGAAATCCTCAGGCTCTACCTCAGACCTAGAGAATCAGAGACACTGGAGGTGGGCCTGGCAAATATCTGGACTCTGACCAGCCATCCAGGTGATGGAGAGGAGGCATCTTAGGACAGCTCACTGCATACAATATACTGCTTCTTAATATACAACGAGGGAACTCTTAACCACAATATATATACTGTGGTTAAGAGAAAGAAAGAGAGAGAAAGAGGAGGCCGTAGGAGGCCGTAGGAGGCTGAGGGAAGCCCCAGGGCTTTGAAACAAGCCCACAGAAATTGCTCTCTGCTGTTGTGATTGGAAAGCTGTGCAGTGAGCCAGTTAACACCCCACATCTAGGAGTCAGGACTACGTAGGTTTACAGTCAAGCTCCATTTCCTACTCTGTGACCTGGGGGTAGTTACTACCTTCTTCTGAGCCTGTTCTGCCATCTGAAAGATAAGGAAAATAACACCTCTTATGTATGATTATTATTGGGAGGAAATGAGCTAATATGTGGGAAGTTGGTGGTACAGAACAGGGGATCCTCACTGGTTAGTTTACTGTAAGACATCCATCCATAACACTAGGAAAACCACCCTTAGAGCTTCCATAGCCTCACCCTACCCATCATTAGTATCTTATCTGTGCCCAAGCATGCTTGCTTGTTCCTTTCATGGAAATTACTTCTATGATTAGACAGTGAATTTACATTTTTGTTTAATTGACTCATTAAAGTTTTATCTCTTTGGTTTTACTGAGTCAGGTTTCACCCCCAAGGAACTCGCCATGCAGTTTTCAAGGGTTCCTACTTTCTTTACATCTGACAATATGGCTTTAGAGGCTGGGTTGATAGAGTTATTTATATATTTGGGACCCGGATGCTAATTTCTGGGTTTTCTGCTTTGCTAAGTTTATCTCATGAAATTAAATGGACGTTTGTTGAAATGACTGTGACACTGGAATCTGGAAGGATCCACGCAGGCTATAGAAACAGCAGGTTTTGTTCATACATTGTTTTGGATTTTTTTGGTTTATGCTTCACCCCCGCTCCCACCCCACCCTGGGATCTTTGACAAGACGCCTGGCAGGGAAGAAGTCACGTCTTAGGAAATATCATTTTCAAAGGATCCAAGATAAGCTGAGTCATCAGCAAACACACACGATGGCGGCATTCCCCAACACACACCACCAGTTTGGGCAGCATCCCAGACTTGCCTAACCGGCAGCAGGAAAAAAACTGCCCCATTTGGCCAAATTAGGAAGTTGAAGCCGAGAATCTCCTGGCGGTCACCTTCCACTGCTTTCCTCTCCCAGGTAGTGAGTGCTAGTTTATCATTAACGATCTACTCTCAGTAACCTATGTGTGGGGGTGGGTATCAATGGTGCCAAATCTTTTTCACCTATGGGGATTGGAAAGTGAGCAGTAAAACCCTAGGCTTCACCTTCAAAAGGGGGAGAAAATACACTTCCCATTTCCTCACTGCTGGCTCTGACTGCCACAGGGTTGTAACTGAAGGAGGAAGCTGAGGACTCAGTCCTCTTCCTGTCTTCCTTGGATCTGGACTTCAGGTGAGCGAGGGAAAGAAGGTGGCAAGTGCAGTAGGGGAGGGGGTGGGGGGCAGTGTGGTGAGCAGGGGAGTGGTGAGTTCCTTCTGTTTGGAAGTTCAAGGCCCTGAGAAAGGCTGCACATGCAAGCGGGGCTGCCCAAAGCTGCTTGGACCCTTTCCTGGGACATGGATGATGGAGAAGACCTATTTACCATCACTAAGAAGGGAATCTCTCTAAAATATACAGTTCGTGCAGCTCTGTATCAAAAAAACAACCCAATCAAAAAATGGGCAGAAGATCTAAATAAACATTTCTCCAAGGAAGACATACAGACGGCCAAAAAGCACTTGAAAAGATACTCAATATCACTAATTATCAGAGAAATGCCAGTCAATTAGGTATCACTTCACATTGGCTGAATGGCCATAAAAATGTCTACAAATAATAAATGCTGGAGAGGGTGTGGAGAAAAGGAAACCCTCCTACATTGTTGGTGGGGATGAAAATTGGTACAACCAGCATAGAGAACAGTATGGAGGTTCCTTTTAAAAAATAAATAAAGAGCTACCATATGATCCTGCAACCACACTCCAGGGCATACATCCAAGAGGAAACCATAATTCAAAAAGAAACATACCCCAATGTTCATTACAGCACTCTTTACAATAGCCAAACATTGAAGTAACCTAAATGTCCATTGATAGAGGAATGGATAACGATGTGGTACATATGCACAATAGAATATTACTCAGTTATGAACAAGAAAATAATACCATTTACAGCAACATAAATAGACCTAGACGTTATTATACTAAGTGAAGTAAGTCAGACAGGGAAAGACAAACACCATGTGATACCACACATGCGGAACCTAATTTTAAAATGATATAGTACGTCCTGGGTGGTAGAGTGTATAGGAATCTGCCTGTCGATGCAGGGGACATGGGTTTGGTCCCTGGTCTGGGAAGATTCCACATACTGCAGAGCAACGAAGTCCACGCAACAGCTCCTGAACCCATGCGCTGCAGGTACTCAGCCCCCACACTCTGGGGCTCGGGAGCCACAGCCACACCTTCTGAAGCCCAGGCACCTGGAGCCTGTGATCCTCAAGGAAGAGTCGCCCCCGCTCGCTGCAACCAGAGAAAGTGGGAGCACAGCCACAAAGAGCCAGCACAGCCAAAAATAAACAGTAAAATTAATAAATTTAAATAAATAAATAAGAACAATGTTTGCTGTGGGTTTGTCATACGTGGCCTTTGTTAAAAAATAAAAATGATATAAATGAACTTATTTACACAACAGAAACAGACTCAGAGATTCTGAAAACAAATGTATGCTTACCAAAGGAGAAACGTGGAGGGGAGGGATAAATTAGGAGCTTGGGATTTACATTAATTAGTGGGATTAATACACACATTACTATATATAAGATAATAACCAGCAAGGAACTAGTGTACAGCACAGGAAACTCTATGCGATATTCTGTGATAACCTATATGAGAAAAGCATCTGAAAAAGAATGAATGTGTGTACGTATAACTGAATCACTTTGTTGTACACCTGAAAGTAATACTGCATTGCAAATCAACTATCTTCAAATACAATTTTTTTTTTTTAGAAAAGAGAATCAAGGACTTTTGAACTACTTTCTTTAAAAAAAAATTATTTTATTTATTCGTGGCTATGCTGGGCCTTTGTTGCTGAGTGCGGGCTTTCTCTATTGAGGCGAGCAGGGGCCACTCTTCGGCGCAGTGCATGGGCTTCTCACTGTGGTGGCTTCTCTTATTACAGAGCACAGGTTCTCGGCACACAGGCTTCAATAGCTGTGGCACACGGGCCTAGTTACCCCACAGCATGTGGAATATTCCTGGACCAGGGAACGAACCTGTGTCCCCTGCACTGATGGATGGATTCTTAACCATGGACCACCAGGGAAGTCCCTGAACTACGTCCTAAATGTGTTCCTGCCTGAGGGCTTTCTTCCACGGCTGCCTAACAGGCTGCCTGCAAGGCTTTCCAACTCTTCCTGATTTTCACTGCCCAGGACTTGGAGTCAAATGCTGCTGCTAAGTTGCTTCAGTCGTGTCCGACTCTGTGCAACCCCATAGATGGCAGCCCACCAGGCTCCCCCGTCCCTGGGATTCTCCAGGCAAGAGTACTGGAGTGGGTTGCCATTTCCTTCTCCAATGCATGAAGGTGAAAAGTGAAAGTGAAGTTGTTCAGTCGTGTCCGACTCCTAGCGACCCCATGGACTGCAGCCTACCAGGCTCCTCCATCCATGGGGTTTTCCAGGCAAGAGTACTGCAGTGGGGTGCCATTGCCTTCTCCACTGAGTCGAATCCCTTCACCTTATTCAAAAAGGTATCAGCGTACAAGGTCTCAGAAATGCCTCTCTTAGTTTCCTGTTTGGGATGACCATGGTGAAGAGGTTACACCTCATCAGCAAATGCCAGAGAACTGGGATTGGCCTGGATCCACACCCTGAGGCCATCCTGGCTGGAATGGAAGGAGGGTGGCGATTGATGGTGAGTGTCTACCGAGGACAAAGTGTGAAGGAAAATAGCCTGAAGAGAGCAAAAATTCTTCAGATTCTTAGCCTCTGCACAGGAAGTCTCCTTTAAACCTCCTGCTTCACCCACACCCTGCGACAACAAACGAAAGAGTGGTAAGCCGTTACAACACCCTGACTCCCTGCTCTGCGAGAGTCGCTCTCAGGTGTTGCTCCCATATCATCTGTGATCAAGGATTTCATCACAGTGTTCCCTTTGGAGGAGACTGCTGAGACCCGAAGAGGGAAAGCAACCCCTCAAAGTCACACACAGCTGTGGCCAGGATCTGAACCCATGCCAGCCTGAGTCAACAGTCATGCTATTTTCCCCCAACCTTAAACCATCCTTTATCTCCAGACCTCTCATTCGTAGGCTATGTCTGGTTTCTTCAACGTAATAAAATAAACATACTGTTAATTCATGAAGAAATGAAGTACATGAGACATGTGAATCATTCGGCAAATGACTGTTGAGTGGATGAGTGGACTGAGCTTCTATCAACTCCCTCTCCACCCGCAGGCTTGCCTGCAAGGGCCTGCATAAGCCAGGGGTAGAGCTCATGACCTCAGGGGTGACTCCAGGCCCTGCTCTCCAAACCACCTGGCCGGCTGCCTGAACTCATCGGGACACTGAAGAACTATGGCTTCATTCAGGTGGCTCGTGTCTCCTGCCAATGTTTCCCCAGAAATCAGCCTTTGGTTTCCCTCTGTCTCGAGCCCATGTTGTGATGCAGCCAAACCCAGCTCCTTTGGGATCCAGTCCAAACCAGAGGGTGTGGATGGGATGCCTGAAAGAGGACTGAAGCCACTTAAAGAATGGACCATTTTAAAGTCATGAATACTATGGGAACAGCTCAGGGGTTCAACACTCTGCAGGTGGCTGGTAAATACATTTCAAAGGCATAAAAAGGTGAAGATGTTTGTGAGCATAAGGAGAACTTTAGGTTTCATTTCACATGTGTTCATTAAGGTCCTATCTATCTATCTATATATTTCTTTATAAAATTAGAAAAATGGTACAGTACAGCATGATTTAACATTTCAAAACTGATCTTTAGATTCAAGGATGTGAGGGAAAATGAAGACCATGATTGTTTTGTTAAACAAATCCCTGCCTGGTTAGAAACCACAAGTACACAGCAAATGAAGAAGTGGCTTAATGACTAATTGATGTTGCGAACATCTTCATTCATGACTGAACTCACGCGGGTCCTTCGACCAGGACCCAACTATGAAAATTGCTTTAACAGTCTTTGTTTCTCCTTGTGGCAGGAAAAGTAAAGCTGTTTCTCTCCCTTAAAACTGTCTATCTGACTAACTCCTGACTCCTAGACCCTGAGTGAGGCGCAGACTTGACTTTCACTCGAGGAGTCCTGTCCCTCTGGACAAGCAGAAGACCAGGACGTGCTCTACTTGCCTCTGGACCCTGCACTCTCGCGGCCTCCTACCACTTGGCCGTTTCTTCTGTCTGCTTGGCTGACTCTGCCCAACCTCTTAAGACTCAGTTCTCGGTCCTCTTCTCTACTCCCCTGGTGATTTCAGCTGTCTTTGGCCTTTCACAGTACTTGGATGCTGAGAGCTCCCTAACTGTCACCTCCAGCTTAGCCCTAACTCTGCACCCCGGCCCACATCTCCAAGAGTTCCAGCTTCGCCTCTCCACTTGATGCCTCACAGCCTCTCCTGAAACAGAATGCCTGGTCTTCTCCCCACGATTCCACAAAAGGTTTTCCCCTCACTGTTAAGAGTTTCTCCATCCTTCCAGGTGCTCCAGCCAAAGGCCACGGTGCAGTCCTTGATGCCTTTCCATCTCTGATACCCAGATTGCTTATTGCCTACAGAATATCTGCTGACTTCAAACTGTACCCAGAATCAAACTCTTCCTCAGTGCCTCCAATACACTGCCCCCCCTGTTTCATTCAAAGGGAAAGCCAAGGATTTAAAGTGGTCTACAGGGCCCTATCACGCTTTTTCTCTCTGACCCCTCCTCCTGCTTGTCTTCACACTGGCCTCCTGGCTGCTCTCGAAGCACAAAGGGCACCTCCCACCCTAGAATCCTGGCACTGGCTATTCCCACCTGCTTCAGGACTTTATTCAGATGTTATATGCTCACTGAGGCTCACCTGGCTGTCTTACTTAAATCCAAGCTGCAGGTCCCTATGCCCACACTCTCAGTTCCCTATTGGTAATGATTTTTCACAGGTCTTACCCTCAACAATGTAACTTCCATGAGAGTAAGGGTATTTTTTCTGTTTTGTTCACTGTGTATTCCAAAGGCCTACAACAGCTTCTGGGCATACAGTAGGTATTTAGTAAATATCTCTTGAATGAGTGAATGAACACACACCTTACATTTGAAACTTAATAAGGGAAATAACCATCTCGAAATTCTTACTAGGATGTGCAGACCCTCCAGCACAACCAAACCCATTCTTCCATGTAACACTGAATTCTACTGTTATAGAAACATCTCCATATATCTGAAATGAAGCTGAAAGAAAGTGTAATAATTTCATTTCTGCCTCTCGAATACCCAGCTCTCCACACTCTAGCAGCTCTCCTATCCTAACTTTGCCAAGAGCCACATGCCCACTTAAGGAACAGACACCCATCTTGAACCCTTGGACAGACACGTTTGAGCACTGATTTCCCTTGGCTCAAATGACCAGGGATTGACCTCAGTTTTTAAGAATTTCACTTCATTACAAACATATTTTTGTTGCACTGGTTTCCAACAAGGATATACAGTATCTACACTGGTTCTGTTTCAATCTTGACTCCAGCAAGACTGTTTCTCAATCTCTCTGTGTCTCTCTCTGTTTCCTTATCTGTAAAATGAAGGTTGTGGTAATGGTACCTGAGTCACTTGTGCTGAGGAATGATGAGTGAATAGATATAACGTACTTAGAACAGCACAGGGCATACCCTCCAGTGCTCAGTACATGTTAGCTGCTATTATCAGCATTGTTACTCTCATTATTAACACTAAACACAGTACCTTATTTGGCTTTTTATTTCTAGCACCTAGTACACTGTCTGGGACAAGGGACGTGCTTAGGAAAACTCTGCTGGATAGTCGAACGAATGGATAAGGATGAGCTTTTTCAGTGCAGAGGCTATATATTTTCACTCCATTTAGCAGCTAATAATTCTCTGGAAAGACTTGTTGAATTCTGAATGAATGCCACACAGGAAGGTTCCTGTACATACTCTGTACAGCAGAGAATGTTGAAAGAGGATAAAAAGACAAAACTAATGATGGCATCGAGTGATCTGGTGCTTCAGAAGTGCTGGGAGACAAAGCAGAGCAAATCTGTGACTTAGGGCAATTTTTTTTTTAATGAATTTTGTATCTCAGCGTTATTCTCTAACAACTGGGGCTGACTAGTCCTTGTGTGCTAGGAATACTACACTAGACGATGCCTGCAACATGTACAATTCAGGGCCTGACACCTGGAAAATCTCATTCAATATATACTGGTTTTAAAATCACATGTTAAGAATAACCGATGCATGCAGCCCTACACACAAGGCCCAGGAGCCCAAAGGTAAGGCAAGATGCCCAGGGTTCAGGGACAAGAGCTAAATCTCCAGGGAGCCTTCTTTCTATGATGTATCTTCTTGTTTGCGTATATAGACACTATCACCCCCTCCTGCCCATGACCTCAGGGACAATCTAGATAATTCTCACTTCTATAACCAGAACTTCTCCCTTTGTCACGTGTGAGGTATTTCTCCAAAACGTTACAAGCAAGCTCAGACAAATTAGCCCTTCAGGAAGCTTGAGTACAAAAACTAGTCATTCTCCACTGGCTTCCTCTCCCCCTATTTCCTCCACTGGACCCTTGCCAAGTCTGAGCAAGCAAGAGGACAGCGGAAAGGAGACCCGGAGCATGACGAATCTAGCGCTTAATCACAGATGGCATTTGTCTTCAACGCTTGCCCAATATGGACCCAACTTCTGCTGTAGGTGGTCTAAATCCAGGTTACCCAGCAGTTACAACTTATTATCTGACCGTCTGCAAGGTCTGTGTGTGATTCCTTTTATTTTTTTTAATGCCATGTAATATTTTGAACTGTTGGCCTTCTCTGAAAACCTATGGTTATTAGACAGAAAAAAACTGAGAAAAAAGTTGTCTTGCCCTTCGATGAGAGGAGAGGAGGATTGGCTGTCTTGCTGGTGCTTTGGGGGATCTGAACAGGGGAACTGGGAGAAGGATGAAGGCATCAGCTTATCTCTTTGCCTTTCAAAATTAAAAACTGAAAGCTATTTATATGACAACTGTAAGGAGTTAGAACAATACCAACTCAGCAACAGGTAACTAAATTTGTCCTCCTCCCATGAACTTTGAAAAGCAGACTTAAGAGTTCTCAATCTTAAAAGTTGAAAGACGAAAACACTGAAAATCAAACAATGGAATGATGGAGGGGATAATTCTTATAGTTCTGAAAATGTCCCCATATTTTTCCATTTCATCCAATAAATGAAAAAGCCATCAAAAGAAAATAATTACAGTTTTCACAGAGCCCATCACCTCAGTGACCACTGAATATCATCACTCCTTAGTATCTTCATTTTGATTATAACAAATGAATTATAGTTGGGGCTTTAGTAATATATTTGTCATATGTATGTCTAGCAATGAGTGTGCGTAGGCACATGTATTAATTTGATGATTCATCCTTTAAGAATTAACTTTTAAATATTAGAGTAGGAGTTGTTGAAGAGAATGGTAGTAAAGTAACAGGGATTTGGTCAGCCTTGTCTCCTACCAAATCTCCACACTGAGAATTATATTCAGTAAATATGTGTTGACTGTAAGGGTAAATGAAATGGTATGTTTAACCAAAATTGTGGACTTTNCATCCTTTAAGAATTAACTTTTAAATATTAGAGTAGGAGTTGTTGAAGAGAATGGTAGTAAAGTAACAGGGATTTGGTCAGCCTTGTCTCCTACCAAATCTCCACACTGAGAATTATATTCAGTAAATATGTGTTGACTGTAAGGGTAAATGAAATGGTATGTTTAACCAAAATTGTGGACTTTCCTGGTGGCTCAGATGGTAAAGCATCTGTCTACAATGTGGGAGACCTGGGTTCAAGCCCTGGGTTGGGAAGATCCCCTGGAGAAGGAAATGGCAATCCACTCCAGTACTATTGCCTGGAGAATCCCAAGGACAGAGGAGCCTGGTAGGCTACAGTCTATGGGGTCGCAAAGAGTCAGACACGACTGAGCGACTTCAGTTCAGTGTATTTAAATGCAGTGCTAGTGTGTGCCAGATTCAAGGAAGGAAATTCTAGCAAGCAGGAGAAGGCTTCTGCAATGATACATGACACACTGGTATTGCCATTCTCGGGTGGTTGTTGATTTCAGAAACAAGCCATTGAACTCTCAACTTCTTTTTATCACCATTAAATCTGTGCACTAGATGCCCTCACCCCTCCACCCCACCAACTCCCTGAAAATTGGCCTTTCCCAGTCCCTACCTCGCAAGCCCATCCTTGCCCCTCACTTCATCACTCCTTTGAATTCCCGTATCCTTTACTCCACACTTCCAGGCGCCCCCAAGTCAAAACAGCCTTGGTGTTCAAATAGTGTCACCAGTGTTCATACATGGGCCACCAACGGCCTGACCACCAAAGGATGCCCGCAGGGGACATAGAAGAGGCAGAGTGAGAAGAAATTGGAAGGAGTAATCCACAAGACCTGGCATCCAGGTCATGCAGAGAGTGGCTAAAGCAGGCTGTCTGCTCTGTATGAGAAGAGAAGCATGAAGACTGTGGGGGCGGTGCCGAGCAGAGGAGGGTGTGAGAGGGTGAGGGTGAGCTGGGCTGGGGCGTGCCACGGTCAGCAGCAACATCAAAGCCTGAACAGCTTCATACAGATTAGAGGTGGCACAGCTCGCACAAAATGCATTGAACCCATATAGTCGGTGGCGGGGGCGGGGGGAGTGGTCAGGTTCTGGCAGGGCTGGGAACAGAGATCCCTGAGAAGGAGGTCCCCGAATGAAAGCTGTGTCGAGGCTGTGGAGGCCACACTTCAGGCCACAGCCTCTGGTTCTCACCTCTGAGGGCACCAAACACTTCCTTCCTCTCATTTATTAGCGAAGTCCCTGCCCATCTGAGGGTTGAGGGGAGGTCAGTCTCACAAGCCACGTGCAGCTGAGGGAACCATCAGAGCTTTACCGGAGAAAAAACACTCATTAGTCTTCTATCTCACTTTTTCAAACGAGGAACCCCTTGGTAAGAATTCTCCCCCTGAGCGAAAGCGGGGCTGTGCTTGGAAACCTGAAGGCAGGCATGCTAGGGCCGCTGTGACCAAAGGCGCACAGAGTGGCTTGAGCAATAGGCCAAGCTTTCCTCACAGCTCTGCAGGCGAGGAGTTCAAAAGCACTGTGGGTTCCTCCCGAGGTCCTGAGGGCTGTGAGCGACGGATCTACTCCAGGCCTCCCTCCTTGGCTTGCAGATGCCTGTCTTCATACTCACATGGCCTTCTCCCTGCATCTTTACCCAGTCTTCCCTCTGCACGCATCCTTGTGTCCAAACTTCCCCTTTTCATAAGGACACCAGACATGCGGGGTTTACACCCACGCTAAGGACCTTATGTAACTGGATCACCACTGTAAAGACCCTGTCTCCACACAAGGTCACATTCTGACTACCTGGGGGTTAGGATATCAGTATATGAATTTTGGAGGACACCAATCAACCCAGAGCAGCAAGTCAGAGGGAAGGAGTCAGTGCGTGGGGAAGTTCACTTTGCAGGAGAACTCAGGCTAAGCGTGCAGCCTTGGCAGTCATCAGCTCGGCCTCACGGCTTCGGAAATCCCCCGCGTCTGGTTTTCCCAGTTCTCGTAATCTCACCCCACCAAAGAGACATCTAAGTACATTCCATGCATTTCTGGTGAGAAGCTAACTCTGCTGTACTCTGTGCAAAGTGCTAACTAGGTTTCAACTGAAGTGGTCGAAGTGGTTTGGTTAACCGAAGATCTCTGGAGGAATTTCACCTATTCCTTAAGCCTCAACAAATCTGACCTCAGTGCTTAAGACACCTGGACCACCTGAAGCTCCACCTACTTGGGGCAAGTTGGAATGGTAATAAAATGGTTGGTGACCTTTTCCATTCTTATCATTGCAGATGATGTCTACCTCATGTCTCTCCAAACCAGAGGAAGGGCTACTGAGGCAAAGGGATTGCACTCAGGGTAGGTAAACATGGGCTCGGGCACACAGGGCTCAGCCCCTGACGATGGGTCAGGTACTCGGCTAGATTCACCTGTGAGCAGAGCAGCTGGCTGGAC
This sequence comes from Neotragus pygmaeus, assembly GCA_006410875.1. Lineage (NCBI taxonomy): Eukaryota > Metazoa > Chordata > Mammalia > Artiodactyla > Bovidae > Neotragus > Neotragus pygmaeus. Next base: position 562,771 of record SJYV01018792.1, on the reverse strand, counting down.
GGGAGAGAGAGCTCTAACCTTCCCACAGGCAGGTGCAATTTATAGAGGGCAGACCTGGACGCTCAGAGAGCGGGGCTAATCCTGCTGCTTTCAGCCTCAATCTGTGCTTCCTGGCTGTACAAACGTTTTGACTGATGGGCTTCCATGCCTTTGCTGTTGCTATTCAGTTGCTAAGTCATGTCTGACTCTTTTGCGACACTATGGACTACCAGTTGCTAAAATTTTTCATTAGCCCTGGACATGAGCATATAGTTGGAGGGAAACTGGGCAAGAGGTGAAGGTGGAAACCAGCTTATGCTGAAGAAATAGGCTTTATATGGTTAGAATTTAGAGAATTTGCTTGAGCCATGTTCACGCAGCACTTCTCAAACATCTTAGTACCAGGACTCTTTTCCACTCTTAAAACTTATGTGAAAGTGAAAGTGAAGTCGCTCAGTCGTGTCCGACTCTTTTCGACCCCATGGATTGTAGCGCACCAGGCTCCTCCCTCCGTGGGATTCTCCAGGCAAGAGTACTGGAGTGGGGTGCCATTTCCTTCTCCAGGGGATCTTCCTGACCCAGGGATTGAACCGGGGTCTCCCGCATTGTAGACAGACGCTTTAACCTCTGAGCCACCAGGGGAGCTAAAACTTATGTAGTTTCTGTTAATATTTACTGCGTTAGAAGTTAAAACCAAAGAGTTTTTTGTAATTTTTTTTGTTCGTTCAATATAATAACTAATCCTTTACATGCTAACATAAATAACATACGTTTCATGAAAACTGTATTTCCTTCTCCAAAATGTATTGAGAAGACTGTCATGTGTTATATTTTGGGAAATTTATTTAATGTCTGGCCTCAGGGAGGACAGTTAGAATCTACTTCCACATTTTAACCTGTTAGTTATGCTGTTTTAACAGAATAATATGAAGAAAATCCAGCTTTACACAGATATGTAGTTGGAAAAACCCAGGGTTTTGTGAATCTCCTTTAGAACCAGGTGTCCCCAGGGGTTCTCTGGCCTCACTTTGAGAACCACTGAACTAATGGTCTTATAATCTTGTTATATCCTGATTGGATATAACAGGTGTGACTAAGTACCTTCTCTTGTAAATATACTGTTACAAGAAGATTCAAACTTAAGGATTTCAATCCATAGCTGTGTGCTCAGTCATTCAGTCATGTTCAACTTTTTGCGACTCCATGGACTATAGCCCTCCAGGCTCCTCTGTCCATGGAATTTTCCAAGCAAGAATACTGCAATGGATTCCTATTTCCTTCTCCAGGGAATCTACCTGACCAGGGATTGAATTAGCATCTCTTGTGTCTCCTGCCTTGGCAGGCAGATTCTTTATCACTGTGCTACCTGGGAAGCCCTTTAATCCATAATATATAATTTAAAAAATCTAAAAAATTGTAATTCGTCTGTGTTACATACATACTTATGAAGTTTTACTTCCTTCTATTCCCACATTGGTGGAATCAGCTTTGTGCTTAGTCAATGTCTTTTACTTTGTTTGCAGTAGGTCAGCTAAAAAATAGTTTAGAAGCAAATACAATTGCCCAATAACTATATTTAATTACCATAGTTTCATTTTATGCTTCCAACTCTAAGACCAAAACACTCTTAACTATGCACTTATAAATAATATTAAAATATGTATGCATAAGCCATGGGCTTCCCTGGTGGCTCAGAAGGTAAAGAACCTGCCTGCAAAGCAGGAGACCTGCGTTTGATCCCTGAGTTGGGAAGATCCCCTGGAGGATGGCATGGCAACCCACTCCAGTATTCTTGCCTACTGAATCCCTAAGGACAGAGGAGCCTGGTGGGCTACAGTCCATGGGGTCGCAAAGAGCTGGGCATGACTGAGTGACTAAGCACACACACACATGCATAAGCCATAGGCAATAGAAGGTATTTTGTGAATTCTGTTCCATCATCTTTTTTGGTTTGTCTTTCGAGGAACTATGTCATATGAATCATGATGACCACTGACAATTCAAAGGAAGATAAAGGAAACTGGTTCATCGCCCAGCTGCTTCAAGTCCAACCCTGATGAGCACATTATGGCTCTCTATGCTGACCAAGAGGGCTTGATTTTAGCAAGACTCTGAGTGTAGTCACAAGAGATGGACTGGTAAACATCTTAATGAGATGTAGATAGTCTCACCTTAAAAACAGCCCACAGATTGTTCCTTTAAGCCAGTGGTTCACAGAATATCATGCACTATGTAATACAGTTAACAAGAGTGACTGAGAAGAAACCAGTTCACAGGTGCCAAATTGGTTACAGAAGGCCCAGCCCAGAGTTAAGACTTGGTACCAACAGTTCCCGCCGGAGTCTTAGTTCCTAGGCACAGAAGGTGGGAGGAAGAGAAGGAGGAGAAATATTCCTTCAACATCTTCCAGAAAATCGGGCTGACCTGAGACCCCATGTGCTTTGAAAGGCCCCCTTCCACCAACCTGTGTGCCCTGTGTCATCTTGGAAGGTCCCTCCCCCTGAATGCCCAGTGCTTCCCACTGCCCTTGTCCTGTGTCACTCAGGTCCTGATTTCCACACTGTCATCTCCCCCCATCGGCTGCCCTGCTCCTTGGCCTCAGTATCTGAGGCGCCCCTCAGAGCTCTGGTGCCCCACCTGGAAGTCCTAACAAGATCAGTAACCCGCGTACAGTCAACCTTCAAACTTTCAGTGCACATTTCCTGAGCCCTGCCTTGTCCCTTTCTTTATGCTCAGCCCCAAGGGAAGATCAGAGTTCCTGTCATCCTACCTTCCTTGCTGGGCCATTCGCATCTTTAGAAGTAGATTTAACTGGTGTTCCTTCAGCAGAGCATCACAAAGAGAAGTGAAAACACTCATGTGCTGTGAGGGAAATGTTGAGGGCTGGGGAAAGGTCATGAGGGCATCTCACACTGTCACCCCCAAAGTTACTTAAAGCTATTCCTGTCAAGAGAGAAGGGTCAAACCCCAGGGAGCTCACCTCTGGGTCTCTGATCTGGTATGAATTCCCTTACTTCCTCTGCTAGAGGAGAAAGTGAAAAAAAAATTTTTTTTTCTAGATTTATTTGAAGAAAACCCAACAGTGCTTCTTTTTCAGCTTGGAATGAGGTTTTTTAATGCACAGCCTATGATATCTGGCAAACTGCTGATGCAGTCTAGAGGAAAGGCAAGGAGGCCTCAAAATGGTGTTGGCAACTTAAAGTTGATCACTGGGGCTTTGCTACAGTGACAAAACAAAAATGTGCTTTGGTATTTGGTAAGGAAAGGATGCCTCTCTTTCTGCCTCATTGCAAGTAAAGTCAGTCAACTCATGGCAGTATCTGTCAGACTGAACTTTTCTGACGCCACTTTCCCCTTCCTTTGTGGTTGGCTTTTTCTTGGTGATCTTGTTCTACAGTTCTCCTTCTGGGTTAATGTCTCTCCCAGATGTTATATAGCAATCCAAAGTCAAGTATGATTCTCCACTAAATCATAATAAAGATGCTATTAATCTGCATCTTGATTGCACCCATCAGTAGACTGATGTCCACAGGTTTCACATGCATGGACTTTCTGGGTTGACCGATTGACTGGAACTCATGAAAGGTTTTATAACCCCAGCTAGATCCTGGGGAAGGTCTCAGGTGCCAGTCAAAGGCTGCAGAAGATATTTCATTCTCAATTTTATTGTCCCTTTAAAAAGGTTAGGCAGAAAAAAGGAAAAAGTCGTGTGCTTTAATTTTAAAGAAATGTTAAATCAGTTATAATTACTGGATTGCATACTTGGATTAAGCTGTAGAATGGGAATAATGGGACCTTAAGAGATAATGTGGTTTGTTTTATTAAAGGGTAAAACACATATACACTCATATTTCATGGAGCAATAGAGGAAATTTTCTCCTGAAAGAGCAAATAAGCTTAGGAAAACCAGACTCATGAATTCGTACACATTCCTGGCTTTATGACCCCCTGGTTTTATTTGGTTACAGTTAACTTTCCATACTTGGCTACCAAAATAGCTTTCCATGTGAGGTTGTTCCTGCAAAGTGAGCAGCTTAAGTTTCCCCCTCACACCTCACCGGATATTCGTCTTTCAGTGTTCTTGCCCTTCCTTTTGCAATGTTCCTAATTCTCATGCTTCCTATTGAGAAACTGCTGCACACACTGAGGATATCCTGCTTGGTCAGCAGGGTTAGCTGTTCTGAGTGCCCATTCTCAGGAGACATGCCTCCACTCTGATTGTTGTTTTGGCAAACACACCTTGTGCCGTAGTTGTTCTCAGGTTTGTTGGATGCAGTTCGGTTTCTCTGAGTAATCATGATCTTGAACAACAGTTGTCAACGTGTGTCCTCTTATAGAATTGCCATGCCATTTCTTGTTTAGAAGCACTGGACATTTTTAGAGGGGGTTCCCTAGTGATTATGTAGATTTACTTTAGATTAGGTCGAAAAACACATTTTAGGAGTCGCAGATACCCCCATGAAGCACCATCACATTCAGTAGAAACAATTTTAAGTGGGAAGGTGATTTGAGGAAATGAGGATCCAAACAAATCCAGCAGGATTTGTTTTTGGACTGTGACCCCCTCATAGTATGTTAAGAATTGTTTTGTTAGTGCTGGGAAATCTGGACAGGTAGAAACATGGGCAGTTTGGGAAACAATGGGAAACATTGAAGGATATTTCTTTATCTGAGGGGAGAGGGTTTGCTCCAAGGTGGGAAAAATTTTTTTAAGTTTGTAGGACTTAAGTCCTAACTCAATTGCCCTCTCAGTTATCTATTACCACCTAACAAACAACCATAAAATATAGGGGCTTCAAACAAAAACCCAGCTATTGTTTAGGATTCTGGGAATTCAGAGCAGGTTCAATGGGGATTGTTTACCTCTGCTTCAAGTGGTTGTTATTTGAGGCGAATCGACTGGGGCTGGAAGATGCAAGATGGCCTCACTCACATGCTCAGAGCACCGAGGCTAAGCGTTGGCAGGGAGACTTCCCTTCTCCTCCAAATGCCTCTCGCTCCATGTGTCTCTCATCATTCAGCAGTCTCAGTTTGGTTACATGGAGGTTACTGGCTCTCCAAAAGAATTGGAAGTCCTCTGACAGCCCCAAAGTCGCACAGTGTCATGTCTCCCATATTCTATTGATCAAAGTAAATCACAGGGTCAACCTAAGTTCAAATGAGAAATGGACTCCACTCCCAGGCTGGAAGAGGACCATGACTGCCCAGGAAATGTCAATGGCTATTTGTTTGCTGAAAAGCTGCTGCAGTGACTGACTGCTAGAAAAATGCTTCAAATTCCTTCACTTAGCAAATTAATATTAGACAACTGCCTCTAAAACAAGAGTTAATTTATTTTATTGACTGTAAAATGCCACTAATTTTAAGGTGCACATTATTTTATTTATTATTTAAAAAGAAAAAGGCCATCAAACAAACCATCACATGACATAAATTGTGATGCATCTCAAGCTTCAGTGACATTAAAAGGTGGGGAAAATGTGCATGTAAGAGTCAATGAAAAATGGTAAGTATCTGACATATAACTCAACAGAATTCTGAGATCAATGGATAAAAAGCCAAGGTTTAAGTGTTCTCAAGGAGATAGCACAGGCATAGAAAAAAAGAAAGGCAAAAACAGTAATTGATGGTTTTTATTCCAACTATTTTCCTTCTCCCTTCCCTGATTTCTGTTGGTTTTTTGTTTTGTTTTGTTTGCAGTTTTTCTAAAATTAATTTTTACTGGAGTATGGTTGCTTTGCAATGTTGCATTGGTTTCTGCTGTATAGCAAAGTGAATCAACTACACATGTACACATGTCCCCTTTTTGGGGGGTTTCCTTCCCATTTAGGTACCACAGAACATTGAGTAGAGTTCCCTGAGCTATTCAGAAGGCTCTCATTGGTTATCTGTTTTATATACAGTATCAATAGTGTATATATGTCAGTCTTGATTTCCCAATTCATCGCAGCCTCCTCCCTTTCCCCCTTGGTGTCCATATGTTTGATCTCTGCATCTGTGTCTCTATTTCTGCTTTGCAAAGGAAAGCATCTACACTATTTCTCTGGAATCCACATATATGAGTTGGTATGAAAAAAAAAAAAAAAAACCTCATCATTATTTTTGCCTCTGACTCCATTAATTATCAACTTTCACATTTCTCATCCTGACTAAAGCACGCATCCTGGCCATGATGAGACAGAAGAGAGCTGCAAGGAATCATTATTTACCTCTTACCTCTCATCAAACCATAGGGAAAGACAACCTATATGAATCAGGAGAATAACTATTTATAGCTCAAAAAGCAAAGCTACACTCTGTTGGGAAGTTGATCCCCACTTTGGTTGCTTTGCACCACTCAGCTCAACACATACACTAAGACCATATAATTGTTTAAATTAATTACTTGAATGTTTTCCACCATTGGTTAAGTTCTTATTACTTTCACAATAGCGTCATAGATGCCACACACTGTCATAAAAGCAGTGATTATTGTATTTCCAAATTTAATCTGCTGATTGGGTCTCTATCGTTCATCATACAGTGTGCTAGACACTACTATGGTAAAAAAGACAGATACAAAACCTTCCTGCTGATAACTCACAGTCCAAAGAGGGTGGCAGGCAGAGGAAAAGAGAAATAAACATCTTAAATCACAAGAGATGCTGTAAGTCCTGTGAGGGAAGTAAAGAAGGTGAAGAGAAATAAGAGGACCCTCTTTCAGACAGAAGTGATCAGGGAGGAGCATTCTGAAGAAGGACATTTAGGCAGAGACCTAATAAAAAGGGTGAGCCTTGAAAAAGCCAAGGGAAGGTGCTCTAGGCCAGATGGGAGATACAGTAAGTGCCAGGGTGCTGAGGTGGCAAAGAGCTTGGTACATTCTTGGTATTGAAAGTAGATTGGTATAGCTGGAGTACAAGGAGCAAATTTCTCTAAAGACCATAAAACCCATCCTCAAAAAATGCATGTTCAAATTTCTGCTATGTTCTACACAGGCAAAACAAACAAAAAGTCTTTAAAAAAACAAAACACCAATAAAAACCAACTGGATCCAGAATTTTACAAGCCTATAAACATCTCTGGGAGGAAAAAATGGGCCCTGAGTTGTTTTGGTTGTTTCTTTCTTAGACTATTGATACTGTTTCTTGGATTTAGAGGAGTTTATTCATTAAGTCAGTATTTCTTAAATAAGAGTAATGAGAAAAATCCATTGAAGGAAAAATATTTTAAATTGTCAGTGTTCACTTAAATTATTTTAACTATAATATTTCTTTAAGATGAATGAAGTCTATATGCCTTTTGCTCACAGCTCTTATGCAAATCCAAAACTAAATGAAGTTTACAAATTAAATACAAACCATACAAAACCAATAAAGTGCAAATTACTGACATTAATTGAAAGTAATGGACAATGTTAACTGATGCCACTGAACTGCTGATGTTTGGTTATTAGAGTTTCGTATCACTTGTTGCAAACTTGGATCATCATTTGAACTTTTATTGTTATCATCCTCATCATTTATCTTTTTAAAAAACGTTTTCTTTTAACAACACATCCATTATCTTGAAAGGGCAATGTGCACACTTCAAAATACAATATTGAAATTTAAAAATATTAATTAATTAATCAAAAAAATCTTTTTCACTACTACATTCATTTACCACTGCTAATTTGTATATTAAAAGATGACACTTCACAATATAGCCACTGACTTCATTAATATGTATTGATAGTCAAGCTCTGGGGTCCTTACAGTTACACATACCAATGATTGGGCCATTTCGTTGTGCTACCATCTTTCTCTATGGAATGACTGCAAAAGCTTAGAGTGCATAATATAATTTGGCTTTACTTGGTATCAACATGACCTTATGTACAGTGGAAATGCCCCTATGAAATTGTATGGGATATTCCAGAAAAATATCTGTTTCTGCTTCATTGACTATGCTAAAGCCTTTGACTGTGGATCACAACAAACTGTGGAAAATTCTTAAAGAGATGGGAGTACCGGACCACCTTACCTGCCTTCTGAGAAACCTGTATGCAGGTCAGGAAGCAACAGTTAGAATTGGACATGAACAACAGATGGGTTCAAAATTGGGAAAGGAGTACGTCAAGGCTGTATATCGTCACCCTGCTTATTTAACTTAAATGCACAGTAGATCATGTGAAATGATGGGCTGGATAAAGCTCAAGCTGGAATCAAGATTGCCTGGAGAAATATCAACAAGCTCAGATATGCAAATGACAACATGTTATGGCAGAAAGCGAAGAGGAACTAAAGAGCCTCTTGAGGAGGTGAAAGAGAAGAGTGAAAAGCTGGCTTAAAACTCAGCTTTCAAAAACTAAGATCATGGCATCTTGACCCTTCACTTCATAACAAATAGATGGGGGGAGAAATGGAAACAGTGACAGACTATTTTCCTGGTCTCCAAAATTAAAAGATGCTTACTCCTTAGAAGAAAAGCTATGATACACCTAGACATCATGTTAAACAGAGAAATCACTTAAAAAGAGACATCGCTTTACTGACAAAGTTCCATATAGTCAAAGTTACGGTTTTTCCAGTAGTCATGTGAGAGTTGGACCATAAAAAAGGCTGAGCACCAAAGAACTGATGCCTTCAAACTGTGGTGCTAGAAAATACACTTGAGAGTCTCTTGGACAACAAGGAGATCAAACCAGTCAATCCTAAAGGAAATCAACACTGAATATTCAATGGAAGGACTGATGTTGAAGCTGAAGCTCCAATACTTTGGCCACCTGATGAGAAGAGCTGACTCATTGGAAAAGACCCTAATGCTGGGAAAGAAGGCAGGAGGAGAAAGGGATGACAGAAGATGAGATGGTTGGATGGCATTATTGATTCAATGGACATGAGTCTGAGCAAACTCCGGGAGATAGTGAAGAACAGGGAAGCCTGGCAGGCTGCAGTCCATGGGGTCACAAAGAGTTGGTCACAACTGAGTGACTGAACAACAATAATGTCAATAAAAGGAGTAGTCTGAGAGTTCCAGAAAGTGCTATTACTTTAAGATGACCATAAATATGAAAATCCAGAAATGTTTAAATCCCATGGATTTTATGGACTCAAGAAATATGTCAGATGATTCCAGGTTGAGAAATGGTGCACATATTAATAATGGGTTAAATGAAAGAAAAGGTCATCTGAACTGTTTTACAGCATCCAGAACAATCAACCCAATGTGATTATAGCCAGAATAACATGCTACAGAGACAGCATGGGACAGTCAGGCAGTTTAGAAACAATGTGAATAAAGAAGTAAAAAAAAATGTACTAGCCAATAATAATGATTAATACTTTTTGTATGTCTATAGCATCAGGCATTGTATTATGTAATTAATAAATATTAATGATGACTTTAAAAATGCAGTTCTTTTCAGCTACCAGAGACATATCCAACTGAAGCATATAGTTCCAATCAGTCTTGGAAAAAAAAAAGGCAGGAGAGTAATTTGTTTCTAATTTAACATATCAGGTCTAAGAATTCTGAAGATCCTGAAGAGAACTTTCCTGCCCAATTTCCAGAGACCCAAGTTCTCCCTGGGGCTTTCCTGATAGCTCAGCTGGTAAAAAAATCTGCCTCTAACGTAGGAGACTTGAGTTCAATCCCTGGGTTGGGAAGACTCCCTGGAGAAGAAAATGGCAACCCACTCCAGTATTCTTACCTGGAGAATTCCATGGACAGAGGAGCCTGGTGGGCTACATTCCATGGGGTCACAAAGAGTCAGACACGACCGAACAACTAACACTTTGACTTTCAATCTCTCCCTGAGTTCCAGACTTGAATATCAGTACACATCTCAAACTAAGAGTATCACTGGTAGATGGAGCCCCAAGTTGACTGCCAACAGCTCTTTTCTTCCCTATATACGGATGATGCTCCTTGCATCAAGAGGTGAAGTCCTACTCCTTCTCCTTTGCATATGGGCCGGCCTTAGTGGCTTGCTTGACCAGTAAAACAAAGCAGAAGTAACAGCTTGACACTTGCAGAGCTAGGCCTTAAGAAGCCATGATGGAACTTCTGCCTAGCTCTCTTGGAATGTAACTCCCTGGGATACTCACTCTTGGAACCCAGATGCCCTACTGCAAGAAAGTCATGCAACATATGTTCACACTGCCATCAACAGCTCTAGCTGAGCTCCCGGCAAATGGCCAGAAGTGCCTGCCCAGCCACAGGAATGAGCCCGAAATGACTCACTGCAACTGCCAAAGAAAAACAACCAAGAATCACTTAGTTGAGCCTAGTCCACCTTTAAGAAATATGAAAGATAATAATCCATTGTACTTTTAAGTCACTAGGTCTTGGAGTGGTTTTTTACATAGCAATAGGTGACTATAAGAGGACCTGGAACCAAATCCTTCATTTCCCCTCACAAAACCTGCCCCTCCTTTTTACATCCCATCTCAGGAAACACTTCCTCCTAATTAGGTAAAACATCTTGGAGTGATCCTTGGTCTCTCTTTCTCAAATGTTCCATCCAATGCATTGGCAAATCCTGTCGACTCAGTCACTAAGTCATATGCCACAATTCTTCATTTGCTATTTCTTCCGCCTCTTCCATCCTTCTCCATGTGGCAGTTACCTCTCACCAGAGCTTCTTCAGTAGCAGCTGGCCAGAGTCCTTTAAGAAGAGAAATCACTCCTCTGCTCAAAATTCTCTTGTCACCCTTAGAATAAACCCAAAGTCCTGGACTTGGCCTAAAATGGACTCCAGGACCTGGCTCTTGCTTCCTTCAAACCTCATTTCTTATCACTCTTTCCTCCGTACATGCTTCAGCCATAGAGGCCCTCTTGCTGTCTCCTGACCACCCTACTGGAAATCATACCCCTTGGCTGTTTTCACTGCCTGACTGCTTTAGCTTTAATCAACCTATCTTTGTTAATGATCTCTTTGCTAACAGTCTGTTTTCCCCCATTCAAGTGGAAACTCCTTGAGGACAAGGATTTTGTCTGTTTTGTTCAGTGACATATCTTGAGTGTCTAAAATAATGCGTGGCATATAGTAGGGCCTCAATAAGTATTTGTTGAATGAATGAATGATCCCTGATTCCAGAAGTAGCAATAAGCAGTGACATGCATCCATCTTCCTGACACATAAGTTAACAGTTTTCCATACTTCCTTCAGCTCTGAAGATCAAGACACATGACTTTCCCAGGCTGACCCGGGATGAAAAGGAACACACTTCATCCCTATGTAGTCCACACTTTTTTTTTTTTTTTTGCCCTCAATACCATCTAGATATTAAATTCTCATTGCATGACCACATAGCCTTCTCCCAGTCCTGATTTCCTAGAGCTCAGGTTCAGACTGGACTTTGTGGAGGAGCCCATGCAAGTACAGATGGCCAATCCTGGTCATTTGTATATTTAATTAATGTTGGTAGATCCCTTACTGTGTCCCAGGCCCTGAACAGTGAGCTGGTGATGTACAGACTGGGCTTCACTTATTCAAAGCCGGCATTTTAAGGGATGCCTGAAAGATCAGGTCACTGGGGAATAATGGTCAAATGCCCCAAGAGGCCATCTAGAAGCACAGCCTTAGGTGTGAAATGGAGCCCATAGCTCCCCAGCTTCAGTTCAGACCACACCCCAGAGGTTCCCTGGACCCGGACCCTCAAAGGTCATGCAGCCTTCCATCAGCCTGAGATTAGACTGGATTTACACCATAACTGCTCTTTGTAGAAAATAAAACCTCATATTTCAATGGTGCTCTAAGGAATGACAACTGCCAACATTTATTGGTGTTAATACCATTAAGAGCACAACATAGCATCCCACTCTTACCTCACAATTAACTTGAGAGGTGGGGACCACCATCCCTATTTATAAGTGAAAAAACTGAAACTCACAGAAGTTCAGTGATTTTTCATGCAGCTCACATAGAGCAATCAGAACCCACATCTGCCTCACTCTAAAACTTACGCTTTTTCCTTAACGCCACTCTGCTGCCTATTAAAAATTACAACAAAATGCCCTGGTGTCAATACTTTCAAAAGTATCATCTATTATCTCTTTTTGTCATGATGTATCTTTCTGAGTCAGAAAAGTCAAGGATTGCTATCCCCATTTTACAAGAGAGAAAAGTCAGTCCAATTAGACAAGCATAATGCACGTCATTTAGGATTACCAGGCAGGACCGTGTATTCAAAAGTTATTTCCCACATCAGCTGCCCTTGTACCCAACCTACAGAAAGATTTCTTTCTTTGCCTCACAATCTGTTTAAATCTCCAACTGCCTCTTATTAAAATGTGAATATTCTTAGGAAGGCTTATACCCCAAGGAAGTTGTCAGGTATTATCTTATCAGGATTTGTCTGAGAGTCAGTTGAGAAGTTATCGCTTCTAATGTAAAACTCCTTCAGAAAACCACTTCGACTGGGCCCTAACTGGAGGTGCTCCTTGACTGGCAGTGGTTACGTGACTACATTAGCCAGCCAGACCCAGGAGCTCTGGCCTTCTGACTCCAGAGCTTTCGTCTATAGGACTCAGCCACCAACTTGAGCTCACTCTAGTCAGAACTCATCATCCTGGCACTCTTCGGGGACCCATGCAGTGCCTGAGGCTCTACGGCTAACCAGAACAGACCCAGAGAAAACACAAGAGAGCTCTCAAACTCCCTCTGGTACAAAGATTCGTATTCTTTTGAAATTTGTCCTCTTACTCTGTGAATGCTTGGACTTCGATAGTATGTTACTGAGATGGAATCAACTGCAGTAAATAGAAGACACATCAACAGAACTTACTTGTGTCTCCCTGCTCGAAGACAGAAGCACCACTCCGGGATGTGCTCCAAATCCCTGGGACAGACACATGGGGCTCCAGGGGCCCTTCCTTGGCATCTTCTCTAGATGACATTGGCCATAGCCAGTATACCCACCACGTTCCACATAACCAACATGCTTTGTCCACATACCACAAAGGCCCTGGGAAATCCTGTGTCAGAGCCAAACAGCTGTAAACCTTCAGGCCTTTCAAAACATTCCTAAGGCCCAGAAGGACAATGTATTATCCGTATTTACCCAGGAACATGAAGGCAAAACCACACTCATGAATATTTTCAGCAGTTGGGGCTGGCAGAAGAGCAAGACACATGATTAAATATACCCAGGCCAGTTTCCCTGCACTATTAGGCAGGGCTTGTTTTGGTTTTTGTTTTCAAATACTATTATCTTCAAACAGCAATCATATTGATGGAAATAATCATTATAATAATAAACATCTTTTCTACATCATGAAGCATTATAGAAGTTTTTCCTGTATTTATTTTCTCTAGAATTCTTAAATTCCTATGGAGCACATTCATAGCAAGAATGTGGTGGAATCTTCAACTGGTGGAATCTTCCATGAAGATTCAGCGCTGGGCGGGGGGAGGTTCACCAGCTCACATAAGAAAGTAGGTGCAATTTCCCACAACTATTAAAGTCCTCTTTACACTTCTTATGCTGTGTTAATCAACCTCTCTAAACTTCAAACTATCATTTTCTTTTTCAAAAAGGATAAGAATCATTAAAGCATCTTAAGGGCTAATACACAGAGTGCATGTGTTCAGTCATGTCTGACTCTTTGCAATCCCATGGACTATAGCCCGCCAGGCTCCTCTGTCCATGGGATTCTCCAGGCAAGAAAACTGGAGTGGGTTGCCATTTCCTTCTCCAGGGGATCTTCCTGACCCAGGTATCGAACCCAAGTCTCTTGTGTCTCCGGCACTGGCAGGCCGATTCTTTACCATTGTGCCACCTGGGAAGCCCTCTATATTAACTGTACAGTGTAGTAAGTGCTTTATATACATTATCTCATTGAATTCTTACAGCAACCCTGTCAGGTAAACACTCACCATTACCACCTCCTTTTTATAGATGAGGACATGAGACACAGCATGTTTTAGTAACTTGCCCAAGGTCACATGGAATTGGTATTCAAACCAAGATCCACCTGACTGCAAAGCCAGCAAGTATAACCACCAGGACTTCAGACTTGTTTCAGAGGTTGACACTACAATAGATACAGCTGCTGCTGCTGCTGCTGCTAAGTCACTTTAGTCGTGTCCGACTCTGTGAGACCCCACGGACGGCAGCCAACCAGGTTCCCCCCATTCCTGGGATTCTCCAGGCAAGATAGCAAATACAGGTAGTTCCCAATTTTTTTGGTTATTCAATTTATGAATAACACACATATTTGGACACTTGGTGGCAGAGCCCCCTCCACCTTAGTGTTCTTCCTGTTGACACTTATGCAAATGAAGTCCCCGTTCCTTCCCCCAGAGGACTCCCCACCCTCCAGAGTCCCTTCTTCCATCACTCTGCTTTCCCTAACCCCAGCACAGAGGTTGTCCTCTAAGGGCTGCTGAGGGAACTGCTAAGTGCAGGGCATCTCATAGAACCTGCCCTCCCAGGGACCTGTACTATTACCAGCACTGTGATTTCCTTCCAATAAGGATTCTGTTGTGCTACCTGCAGTCGGCCCTCCAATGTATGATTTTCCATGGAAAAATAATATGTTACTTTCAAACAACCAACACACAAAGGAGCCCTATCTATTCCAACTGCCTGTTTAAGATCCTGTAAACAGTGAAAATTCTAATTCAACCTTATCTTCCCAAACTAACAGTGAAAACCACCCGGATGAACTTAAGTCAAAGTTTCCTGTTTCACTTTTTACTGTACTTATGTAAATCAATCATTACTGCAGTTTCCCAGTGCCAGAAATTATTAGTCATTTCAGTGTTTAATGGTACATTTTGCGAAATCTGGTCCAGTGCAAAACCACACAGCATCTGGGTTATCTGTTTTGTATTCCCTTCCAGACTTTCACCATTTGAAATGATCTGTAGCTTACTTTTTTTGTTCTTTATTGGCAGCATTTTCACTCTTCACACTTTTCTTCTATTCTTTTACGCTAATCCTTGAAATGTCAGTCTTCGTCCACTGAAATGAAAAATTAAAAAAAAAGAAAAACAAAATCTGTTGAAATGTCTTTAAAGTTGTAAAAGTAATATATGTTATTTATAAAAATTAACTTTGGGGGTCTTCTATGGTGGTCCAGTGGTTAAGACCCCCACACTTGCAATGTAGGGGGTGTAAGTTCAATACTTGGTTGGGTAACTAAGACCCTGCATGCTGTGTGGCACAGCCAAAAAAAAAAAAAAAACCTTAATAAAATAAAAATTTTAAATGGCTTTATAAAAAGAAAAAAATATACTAGGGTGAAGATTTAATAAAATTAATAATTTTTTAAAAATAAACTTTTTTACCAATAAAAATCATCTTTTGATCTTCAATCTAGTAACTTAATCAGAGAAGAAAGATTGTGGCATGTGTTATGAAAATCCCTTTCTTACATAAAACATAACCCTTTAAAATAGTAAATACAGCAGTTTGCAAAACTTCAGCACACGTCAGAATTACCTGGAAGGCTTGTAAAATCACAAATTGCTGGACACCCCCCTTAGAGTTTCTGATTTAATAGGTCTGGGGTGGGGGCATTTCTGATAAATTCCCAAGTGATGTTGATGCTGCTGGTGGGAAGACCATACTTAGATAACCACTGGTATAATATTAGAGCTCAAAAAAAAAAAACAAAAAAAACACACACCTTGAAGATCATTTCTGCTGATCCCCTGGAGAAGGAAATGGCAACCCACTCCAGTACTCTTGCCTAGAAAATTCCATGAATGGAAGGAGCCTGGCAGGCTACAGTCCATGGGGTCACAAAGAGTCGGACACAACTGAGTGACTTCACTTCACTCACTAAAGCTCTATTACTTACAATTTACAAAGTCATACTCTCACTGGCCTGAGAGCTAGAAGAAACTTTATTGGGAGCAACTGGAACATCTATACGACTCCAAGACAAAGCTGAACAATCAGAGCAAAAAGCAGATAGATTGAGGGATGTGGTAAGTGGCAGAGGGCTTCCTCTGTTTGGGTCCCCCTCTCTCTGGCTCTCCACTCGCAAATTCAAGCTTGGGATTGCTCTGAGCTAATCATCAAGGGAGAGATCTGATTGGCCCCTGGCCATTCAATTTGTTTAATCAGCTCAGGCCACAGGTGCAGAATCTCTTAACCCAAGCATGGCACATGAGACAGAAGATGTGGATCTTAGGGAAGAGTGGTGTGAGCTTGGCAGAGATACTACATTGCATAACCTGAACTCTTGTTTTTCAAAAGAGAGAGCTATGTTTGGAAAAAGTGAAGTCCTTGCCAAGAAGCACACATGTAATAAGTGGCAAAACGGAAACCAATCTTGTTTTGTTTTGTTTTGTTTTAATTTAGGGCAGGGGGGAGTATTGCATGTGGACCCAAAGCTGGCCTGCGAGTGGCAAGTAGAAATTTGTTTCTTAGCCAGTGGCAGGCTGGAGCTGCTGGTACCAGTTCCAGAGAGAGGAGTGTTAAACATTCGGGATTTTGGCAGGCAGGTTAACTGAGGTAGCTGGAAATGTGCCAGAGTCAGAGTATGTACTAAGGTTATAAACCAACCCTCTTTTTTTTCTTTCCAAAGAGCCAGTTTACCAGCACACCGTTGCCTAGTTCCCTGTGGGGATCATTTACAGTCAGTGCAGACGCCATGTTTCAGAAGAGAAACAACCCCAGTTTTCAGTGTTTTTCAACAGTTGCCATTTCCAACCCACCATCAGCAGATTGCCCAGGGGCTGCCAGCTAGACCCCATTTTGCACATCCAACCCCTCAAACCCACCTCCTGCAATGGATGGCACTCTCTCTCTGGGACTCATGCACAAAATGAGCCCACTATCTTGACCTTCTGCTGCCCTTGTTTCCAGCTCAAAGTCAGCTCCCTACTAACTTTTGAACAGTAGAACATCAGTCCTATAAGAATAAGACAAGTCTGGGCAAGTGCATGTAAGACCAAGAGCAGTGTCTTTAAGAGAATTGCTTTAAAAAAAAGAAGAAGAAGAAGACTGTTGAGGCAGCCAATAAGCAAATGCCCCCAGGGATAGTGACTCTGTAATTATTTAAAGAAGGAAACTCTTGTGCAAATTGCCCAAGTCATCTCATTTCAGGCTTCCGTTGTGTGGCTTGGCAGCCTGCTGCTTCATTCCCATCAGAGGGCAAAGGCTGAAAGAGAAAGAAATCTCCGTGACTGTAAGTGATTCCCAAGCCCTTGGCCTCTGCCACCTGTCACTGAGCCACTGACGCACCTCCACTGTCACGCTGGCAGGGCTCCACCCGACCTCCTGTCCCACATTTCTTAAGAGGCACAAGATGCATTTACTTCACTGGCCACAAAGACAGCACTGGGAGCCAGGGTGGGGAGATGGCACACTTCCATCTAATAATGCTTCCTGGGCCACAGAGCCTAAAACAACACAAATTGCAGGCTCCCAGAGGAATGAGGGGGGAGCCAGGGCTGCCGCTGCTGTGCATTCAGCAAGACTTCCTGGAACGTAATGTCATCATGAGATTGTCTCCATGGCAGACCTGGAGTTCCGGTTGCAGTGCTGGCAAAATATGGGGATGGAGAGACAGACGAAGTCCTGGCACTTAATGTCTGTGAAGACAGAAGCATTTTTATACATTTGAATGCTCTAGCTCTATCCTCTCCTGTTTTCTTCCTCCTTCTTCCTCTTCATCCTCCTTTCTACTCAAAATCTGCCCCCTGCGCCCATTTTACAGTTGTTAAACTTCCACGGTGGGTTCCCACCAAGCATACTAAACTAGATACCTTGAAAAACACAAAAATGTGTGGTGAGGTGAGAATCTGGCACATGGATCAAGCCACCTCCCTCTCTAAGATCAACCTGCCTCAATGTACCCATTGTCTCTTCAACAATCCCTGTTGAAGACACTATTCTTGGCTTCCCTGGTGGCTTAGTGGTAAAGAATCTGCCTGCCAATGCAGGAGACATGGGTTCAATCTCACAGCAGCTAAGCCTGTGCACCACAACCATTAAGCCTGTGCTCCAGAGCGTGGGAGCCACAGCTACTGAAAGCCCCAAGCCCTGGAGCCCATGCTCTGGAACAAGAGAAACCACTGCGGTGGGAAGCCTGCGCACCACAGCCAGAGAGTGGCCCCTGCTCGCAGCAAACAGAGAAAAGCTCATGCAGCAGCGAAGACCCAGCGCAGCCAAAAATAAAATAAATACTAATTTAAAGAATACACTATTCTTAGTGATGGTGGGTACCACATGATCCCTGCCCCAAAATCTCCTGGATGAGGCAGATACCTGGAAAACTAAGGAGAATTTGGAGAAATACCTGTTGCAAAGTGGTACCTACAAAGTACCACTCCATCTAGTTTTACTCAATCTCACACACACACACACATGCACTGGATTAGTATATTATATACTATAATCTTCACACAACCCTAGAAGGTAGCAGGGGAACAAAGTTGTTAGTTTTTTGGTCCAACTGTCCCTCCTGGACTGGGAGCTCCCTTGTGGGAGGGCCCTGGTTACAGACTCAGAGAATCTTATAGTTGAAGGGACCATAGCAGAAAGCCACCGGCCTAGCACCTTCTTCAGATGAGGAAAAAGAGGTGGGAAGGCAGAACGGGGTAGTGACAAAAGCAGGGGATTCTACTTGGTCACCTGGCTTGCTGTCCCGGCTCTCAACCGTAAGCTAAACACAGTACGTTGCATGTGACGTTTTTTAAGTCTTGATATCCTCTTCCATAAAATGGAATCAACACTATTTTCTCTGCCCATCTTCTTGGGCTGTTAAGAATATTAAATGAGATAGTGGATGTGAAAACACCTCGCAAAACTATGACAAATATGATAGCCCTTTGTCCTGATTTCAAGTCTAACTGTATGTTACACAGTGTAAATGTGGTTGTGTGGGGACCTGAGGGTGTGTGAGCTCTCTGGATGCAGTGGACAAGTATCACCAGCACTTAGCATGTTGTCGTTATGTAGTCGCTAAGTCATGGCTGACTCTTTGTGACCTCATGGACTGCAGCCTGCCAGGGTCCTCTGTCTATGGGATTTCCCAGGCAAGAATACTGGAGTGGGTTGCTATTTCCTTCTCCAAGGGGATCTTCCCCACGCAGGGATCAAATCCGAGTCTCCTGCTTTGGCAGGCAGATTCTTTACCACTGAGCCACCAGGGAAGCCCATAGCACTTAGTACAGTGTCTGTTAAAATGCTGCTTTAAACATATTTGTTAGACAACAACTGGGTAGAAAAATCATAAACATAACTTGCTCAATGGCAGTTCTGAATGTCTCTGGAGCTATTTCAGGGATAACTCATGAACACACCCTCTTCCACCTCTAATTCAGTGCCTATGATAGAGTTACAAGAGAGCAAGATAGCTACCGTGTCCCCATTACACCAGAAAGGTCACACGTGTTTCCCCCTGTAGCCTAATGGAGAGGGAGAGTGAAGACTTGCTACACTCATCCTCAAGAGGGTGTTTCTCAATTTTCCTTTTGTAAATTCCATCTCATTATGTTGAAGGCTGGCCAAAGACCTTAGGCTGGTGTCCTGTAGGCAGTGCAGCTGGGATTGATTGACAATCATGAGAATGGAGTCATGAGTTCTCCAAGATACAACAGAGCTACTGGAACAGTCTGCTTCAGGTGACACATTCAGTGTTGAGCACACATCCTTGCTCAGTCCAGATGCAGTCTGCTGCCAATTCCAGCTGGTACTATGTGTGAGACACTCCATGGAAATGATGTGCTCATCTTCATCAGCTACTTGATAATTAATTCAAGGGTGTTTGTGAAGCACCTGCTGTATCCCGTGCTTGAATTACTGATGTAGAAGTTGTTCTCGAAGGTGAGGGTTGACGTCACAAGTTTCTTCCTTCAGAGATGGAGTGTGAGTTGACTGGAGTGTTGGAGGATACTCACAGATGGTAACTGGGGCAAAGAAGAGGAACTAAAAGGTGGAGAAAGAGAAAGTGAGTGAAGGAAAGTGAGGTGGTAACACGGAGAAAGTGACATGTCGTGAAAGCCAAAAAAAAAAAAAAAAATCAACAACAACAGGGAGAGGGAGAGATGAGGTAAGTGTCATATCCAATGGGGTCATCAAAAGGAACTCTGATGAAAGACCATTAGATGTGGCAATAAAGAGGTCATTAGTAAGATGTGCAAGAAAAAGTTTCAGCTGTGTGGTGAGTCAGGCAAGAAAACTAGGAGAGGCATAGCTGCCCAGGAAGGTGATGCTGTGGTGACAGTTCATGCATTCAAGGATATGGACAGAAAATAATTGTGAGAAGAGGTACCAAGGTCAAATGATTATCTTTTTAATTTAAATTGGGCAAATATTAGCAAACCAGATGACAGGAAGAGTCAGGAGGGAGGTTGTGAAAATAATTATACATATATATATACACACACACACACAAATATATATATGTATGTATGTATGCCTGTCTCTGTCCCTGGTTCCTGGCACAAAATTTCTAAAATCCTTGGAATTTCCTAAGTGGTAAGAACATTAGAAACATCCTTTGTTCTACTAATTGGTCTTTGACCCCAGTTTTTGACACCTCAATCCCTTGGAATTTCCTGGGTGCTCGGAATGTCTTTTGTTCTAATGAGGCAATTCTTGGTGGACTCCTGGGTAGCTTCAGGTTGGGGGCTGGCCATCAGAAAGACCAAGCCGTGAGGCGAAACTTGGAACCTTCCACCCACCCTCTATCCTCTAGGAAGGGGAGAGGGACAGGAGACTGGAGAATTGATCGCGCCTATGTGATGAAGCCTCCAGAACAATCCCAGAATTATGGGCTTCAGAGAACTTCCTGGTCAGGAAGTGCCTGCAGAGTGGTTTGCCCCTTCCTACGCAGCTTGCCCCAGGTATCTCTTCATCTGGCTGTTCACCTGGATCCTTCATTATGTCCTTTATAATAAACTGGTAAACATTAGTGTTCCCCTGAATTTTGTGATCTTTTCTAGCAAATTACTGAATCCAAGTAGGGGGTTATGGGAACCCTGGTTTATAGCTTGCTGGTCAGATGATAGACAGGTGACCATCTACGACTTGTGACTGGTGTCTGAAGTGAGGGATCCCTTATAGAATTGAGATGCTCACAGGTAGATAGCATCAGAACTGAATTATAGGACACCAAACTGGGGCCTCCTGGGTAGCTCAGCTGGTAAAGAACTGCAATGCAGGAGACCCTGGTTCAATTCCTGGGTTGGGAAGTTCCCTTGGGGAAGGGTTAGGCTAACCCATTCCAGTATTCTTGGGCTTCCCTGGTGGCTCAGATGGTAAAGAATCTGCCTGCAATGCAGGAGACCTGGGTTTGATCCCTGGGTTGGGAAGATCCCCTGGAGGGGGGCATGGCAACCCACTCCAGTATTCTTGCCTGGAGAAGCCTCATGGACAGGAGAGCCTGGCAGGCTACAGCCTAAGGGGTTGCAAAGAGTCAGACATAGCTGAGCGACTAAGCACAGCACAATTGGTGTTGCAGAGAATTGTTTGCTGTGTAGAAAACCCCCACTTCTGGTGTCAGTAAAGGAACACAGGAGTGGTTTTCCTAGAAAGAGGGGAAGGTTCCAAAAAACAGAACGATTCGGGGGTCGGGGTTTATAGGAAAAGATGGGACTCACATGATCGCGGTAAGGAAGCTCTTCCTCCTAGCCCACAGGAATGAAATGCAGGTGAAGATAAAGGGCAGTGAAGCTACACTATCAGAAGTTAAGTTCTCTGAAGACCACAGAAGTGAAGTGAAGTTGCTTAGTCATGTCTGACTCTTTGTGACCCTGTAGCCTACCAGCTCCTCCATCCATGGGATTTTCCAGGCAAGAGTAGTGAAGTGGGGTGCCATTTCCTTCTCCAGGGGATCTTCCTGACCCAGGGATCAAACCTGGGTCTCCCACATTAGAGGCAGATGCTTTACCATCTGAGCCACCAGGAATGTCCACAGAAAAACCTGCTAAACAAGCAATGCCGAGGAAAGCATATTTACAGGGTCTAGGGGGTCTGGGTTCAAGTGGTTTAAGGAAGTTCTAAGTGGGGAATCTGATTGGGACTGGGCAAGATTCATGACATGATAGTTTAGTACTGGTGGATGCAGCAAGGTGATGCTCAAGTCTTGGGTAAGTACACAGCTCTTTGACAAGTGAACTGTTTGCCCAGGTAAACAGCCTATTGTTCTGAGAAGAGAGCTCTTTGACTAGATGAACAAACTATTTTTCCCAGACAAAAACAAATAGCAAAGTTATTATTCTTTCTTCCCTGACAAGAATTTTCTGGAAAGAATAGCTGTCGTGTTAACAGAGATGGCTGTAAGTTGTCAGTGTAGGTGGTCTTGCTGCTCAATACTGAGGGCTTCCTTCAGAGGGCTCAATACTAAGGGCTTCCTCGCAATACGAACTAGAAACACTGTAGCATGGGTTCCAAACTTTGCTGGTCATTGAAATCTTCTGAAGATCTTCAGAAAAAATATTTATGCCCGGTTCCCACTCCCCCAAACATTGATTTAGTTGGTATAGGTTGCCACTTGTGCACTGGGACTTCTTTTTTAATTCAATTTTTTATTGAAGTATAGTTGATTTATAATGTGCCAATCTCTGCTATACAACAAAGTGACACAGTTATACACATATAGACATTCTTCCTTTAATATTCTTTTCCATTATGGTTTGCCACAAGATATTGAATATAGTTCCCTGTGCTATGGAGTAGGATCTTGCTTATCCATCCTATATATAATAGTTACATCTAATAATCCCACATGCCTACTCTTCCCTTCCCCCACCCCGTCTCCCCTTGGCAGCCACAAGTCTGTTCTCTATGTCTGAGTCTATTTCTGTTTTGTAGATATGTTCATTTGTGCCATATTTTAGATTCCACATATAAGTGATATCATATGGTATTTGTCTTTCTCTTTCTGACTTACTTCACTTAGTATGGTAATCTCTGGTTGCATCCTTGTGGCAAATGGCAATATTTCATCTTTTTCTTTGGCTGAGCAGTATTCTATTGTATAAATGTCCCACATCTTCTTTATTCATCTGTCAATGGACATTTAGATTGTTTCCGTGTCTTGAATATTGTGAATGGAGCTGCTATGCACATAGGGGTGCATGTATCATTTTGAATTCGAGTTTTGTCCAGGTGTATGCCCAGGGGCAGGGTGGCTAGGTCATATGGTAATTCTATTTTTAGTTTTATGAGGCACCTCCACACTGTTTTCCATAGTGGATGCACTAACTCACATTCACACCAGCAATGTAGAAGGGTTCCCCTCTTTCTCCACACCTTCTTCAGCATTTGTTACTTAATGATGGCCATTCTGACTGGTGTGAGGTGGTACCTCATTGTAGTTTTGATTTGCATTTCTCTAATAATTAGTGATGCTGAACATCTTTTCATGAGCACACCAGGATTTCTAAATGCCCACCAAGTGATTCTAAAACACAGCATTTGAGAACTACTTCTCTAGAGTTAAAAGAAAAAGTAGCAATGAAATAACCATTTGGGCTATGCCCTGGAGATGTAAAAAAAGACTAAAAGATCAATAAACCACAATCAATGTATTACCAAGCTTTGATTCAGACTATATAATTGAGCCGGGCTTTTTGTCAAATAGGTGAAAAAAACTTCTTGGAGTAGTTTTAATTCATGTTTCTTTGAGAATGAGCATATCTTCATATATTTGAAAGTCATTTGTAGTTCTTTTTCTGTCAACTTTCTGTTCATATCTTTTCATGTACTTCATTTCAAATATCAATTTTCTTATAGGTAAATCCTTTTTCATCTTGTAAAAATGGAAATAATTTTATTGCTATTTTTTAATTATAGAAATGATTATCATTTTGTTCTCATGATATAAAAATTTTAAAGATACAAAGGAAAAAAGTATTAATCTCATTCCCAAGAATACTTACTGTATTTTACATTTGGTTGTTTGTTTTTCCAGGCCATTTTCCAGACATTTGTATATAAACACGTTTTTGAAAAAACATGACTCATTCAACAAATTTTTATTGTGTATCAGAATTACAAGGGTCAGACTACATATACCATTTTGCAACATGCTTTTTTCACCTAAAGATGAATAGTGGAAATTTTGTTCATAGCCTGTAAGTACAGGCACTTGAGTCAGCAAAGTACAGAATATAAGTCAACAAGCAATAATGCAAACTCTCATCTTCTCTGGGCCACTGTGCCTACCTGTCTTCATAGAGGCACCAACTGAACTGGTGACATGGATTGACAGAGCAGTGTCACCAAGCTGGATGGACCTACCTCTTTGTTCAACTACAGTGATAGAGTCATTTGTTCAACAAGTATTTATTGAGGACCTACCTATCAGTTGGGAATTTATTCTAGCTGCTGGGAATGAAACAGGAAAAAGGCTGGACAAATTCCCGGACTTCATGCAGCTCAGTGAAGGAGACAGATAACAGGCAAGAGAATCTCAGAATGGGGTGTGTGTTATGAAAAATAAAACCAAATGATATGGGACTTCCCTGTGGTCCAGTGGCTAAGACTCCACACTCCCAATGCAGGAGGGCCCTGGGTTTGATCCCTGGTCAGGAAACTAGATTCCACATGCGGTAACTAAGACCTGGTGCAGTCAAATAAATAAATAAATACCAAGTGATATGACAGGGATTGATGGAGGGTGTGCTTTAGACTGAGAGGACAGTGAAGATCCACTAAAGAGTAGACACATGAGTCAAGGTCTGACTGAAAGAAGGAGCCAGCCAGGTAACGGTCTAAGGAAGAGAATTCCAGGCAAAGGATATGGCAGTGGGTTTGACTGGATGTAAGAACAGGAAGAAGGCCAGCTTGATGAGCAGAGTGAGCAAATGGCAGGGCTGAGGCCAGAGGCATATATAGTGTCAGTCTAGAAAAACCTTGGCAAAGAGTTTGGCCTTTATTTAGGAAACAGTGGAACATCATTGGTGGATTGGTATGATCTGATTTATGCTTTCATTTTTTTCTTTTAGAGAGCTTTCTGAGAATTTTATTTAAAAATTCCTGGAATAGAATGTTATTGGTTTCCATCTCCACTTTATACAAATCTGCAGGATAGGAAAACTCAGACATTAGAAATATAAATTTCCTTTTGATGATCATATATTTGATGCATCATCATAAATCTCTTTCCTGAACATTATCTCATTTAAACTTTATAAAACCCAGGGAGAAAGGTAACAATATGCCCACTTTAAAACAGATAAAGAAAGTTAGACTCCCATTGCTGAAGGAATTATATAATGCAGGATCAGAACTCAGATGTCCTAACGCTAAACCTCTATGCTTTCCCCCTTCCATCTCCGTGATTCTAAACCAGGTGTTTATCTGGAAGTGGAGAGGGAAATTTTTGTTAAAACCGTCTACTGATATTCTTCACAACTATCAAGATCATGGAACAACAAGAAAAGATTAAGAACCTAGCACAGACTAGAGGAGTTTACAAAGACACGACAACTAAACACAACATAGGGTCCTGTGTTGTATCTAAGGACAGAAAAAGGATGCTAGTGAAAGCAACTTACGACCAAAGTATCATGATTATGCAAAATGTTAGCACTGGGGAAAAGTAGGCGAAGGATATTCCAGAACTCTCTGTACTATCTTTGTAACTTTCTTGCATCTAAAATATTCTAAAATAGAATTTATTTCTAAAAAATGTACATAATGCACCTATGTGAATGTGCCTATGTACAGGGTTCTTGGGCTGTTTTACTGTTGCAAATCTAGTAGGTAGGAATTCTTGTAGAGATTCATCTCTCTAGATTGAACACAGCTCTCATTTATAGAGTATATAATACATAGTATATGTGGCTAAAAAATATTTAAGAGAGAGAGTTCTTAATCCACAGGCTGGCCATCAAATATTTCTAATCCCTGTAATTCTATAAGTGATTATCATTTTCATACTCTATTATTTTCATTCCATCTCATCATCTACATTTTTAAAGAAATGATTATAATTTAGGATTGCCAAAAAGAAACACAGGATACCCAGTTAAATTTGAGTTTCAGGTAAACAATGAATAATTTTTCAGTATAAAAATAATTTTAATAACATTTTATACAACCGAAAAGTACCTGATAATCTTAAATTACTTTTTATTTGGGTGTTCTGTGTTTTTATTTGCTAAATCTAGCAACCCTGTTCTGGCTGGTTTACACACTCTCCCTAGTCTGCAGACTTCTCGGGGGCTGGCAGGTAGGCACAAAGCAATTAGTAAGAGGTTTTTTGAGAAGTCCAGGAAGCTAGAGTAGTGGCCCTGGACATGAGGGAAAGTGAGTGGACACAGAATCTGTCTTGAAGGCAGAGCCAAAAGGCTGTGGGGTAGGAAAGAAAGGGAGGTGTCAAGGATGACTCCTAGGTTTTCAACACCTGGATGGATGATGACAGAGAAATTATGATTTCCTGTTTGTTCATTCTACAATATCTGCAGATGTGTAACTACTGAGCACATAATAATAAAATAAGAAGCAAAGTAGTTGAAACCAAGGTAAGGAATCTCTTTGTTACTGAGGACCAGAATCTTCCATCCTCACCTCCCCAAATCAGCTGAGACCAGGTGGTTCTTCCCAGGAGATTCAGTGGTAAAGAATCAGCCCGCCAATGCAGGAGACACAAGAGACTTGGGTTCGATCCCTGGGTTGAGACGATCCCCTGGAGTAGGAAATGGCAACCCACTCCAGTATTCTTGTTTGGGAAATACCATGGTCGGAGGAGCCTGGCAATCTATAGGCCATGGGGTCACAAGCCGTCAGACCCAACGGAGCAACTGAGCACACTTAAAGCCAGTTTATACTCTATGCCTCTTAGACAACTTTAAAGACAGCTTTACTTGAATTAAGAAAAAGAGGGAACATAAGATGTTATTCAATAATTAGAATAAGCACTTAACTCTATTTTGGCACTGTACAATGGACAGTTTCCCATTACACAGCAAGAAGCAAATGAGAGTGAGGAGAAAAGGGGTGGAGAGTAGAAAGAACAGAGGCAGGATGGGAAAGAGAGTAGAAGAACAGGAAGAGCGGAGAATAGGTGAGAGTCTGACTGGGCTTGGCTTCTAAACTGACTAATGCAACAGTTTATTTCATTAGTTAATAATCCCAAGGCATTTAAGGCACCAGTTAATATACTGACTAACAATAGCAGTTTACTCGTCTGAGGAGAGAGACAAGAAGGACTATTTCCTGAGCCCCTTATTAGATGCCAAGTGCTTCATACATTTTCTCAATCTTCACAACAACCCATGTTGCAGGCATGTTTACTGCTATTTTACAAAAGTTAGTAACTTGCCCAAGAACACAGAGCAAATGGTTCTTAGACTTGGATTTGAATGCAGGTCTGTCATCTGCCAGAACCCCAAGCATGTAATTTTTTCCATTACATCATCTTCCTTCACATAGTTTAAAGATTTTGAATAATATTTATAATTAACTTCTTTGTTGGCTGTTTTTTCCTTCACAGATTCTCTAATTTCAGAGTTAGGCATTCTTTTTTTCCCTCTGTTCCACTGAATGGAAATAAAGATATTGAGGACAGCAGAGAAGTATATATTTCAGAATGGTTCTGTTTGGAGAACAAAAATCTGCCTACTAGACTGTGGCTGTTGCTAGGTGGGAGTGGTTGATACATGTAGAGGGTAATGGCTCTTTTTTAGGGCTTCCCCAGAGCCTCAGGGCTAAAGAATCTGCCTGTCAATGCAGGAGATGCAGGAGACGCACGTTCAGTACCCGGGTTCGGAAGATCCCCTGGAAGAGAGCATGGCAACCCACTCCAGGATTCTTGCCTGGAGAATTCCATGGACAGAGGAGCCTGGCGGGCTACAGTCCATGGGGTCGCAAGGAGCCAGACACCACTGAAGAGACAGTATGCCCATGTCTCTTTTTAAAGAAAGACTTTAAAGGAATTTTTAATTGTCTATGATAAGGCTTACACTAACTTGAAATGTGGAAAACTGTTCTAAAAAAACAAAAGGAGGTGAAAATCATCTTAACAAAGTAAAAAGTACTCTTCCTTAAGCCGAAAGTTGTAGCTAAGTATCTGGAGAAGTGTTAGATTTTTGTTAATTGCCTTAATTAATGGATTTTCATTTTCCACTGCAATTTAGTAGCTGGGGATTTGGAGAGAAGAGCAAAGATGTGAGTGAAACAATTAGCAACAAGCCAGAACCCAAGGAAGAAAGGTAAAGAAGGACTTATGAAACAGAATAGCTGGATAGGACTGACTGTGATATTTGAGAGTTTACAATTTTGTTTTGTGCTTTGTAATTCTCTTTACTATCTTAATCTTTAGTAAACTGATTAAACATGCAGTTTAGACTCTGCTAGTAGTTCCTTAGGAAATGAAGAAGATACTGTATTCTTAGAGCAAAGCCAGGAGAGAGAAGCAGAAGCCTTCAGAAGCTGTCGCTACTCAGTAAGAAATCACTTTCCAGAGTCTTCTGGAATACTCCAGAAGAGAATAGATTTCCTATGGTGCAGGATGAAGTTTGAGTATTTTAATTTGCTTATAATAAGAAAACTCAGAGATCATGGGGGGTGTGGTGGGTAAGGGTCAGATTAAATGTCCTGGAAAATTCTCTTAGCACTGTGTGTCTAAGGCAAGAAATTAGATACAAGTTGAAATCCAAGAAGGTCCTGTGGTTGGGTTTCTCCCACAGAAGGAGAAAAATCCCTGCATCCCTAGTCATGCAAATAATATGCAAATTATGGCAATTACATATTTACTTAGAAAATTTTGATTACCTCATTTTGGCTTCAAGAGGAGTTGGGACACCAAAAGGGAATGTTTGTCAACAGTCCAGAGTTGTTAGATTTTTTCTGGGGAAAACAAAAGGGTAAATTTCTTATCAAGAGAATGCCAGGATAGTAAATGAGTTTTTCAAATGCTTTAATATGTCTCTTCTGCAAAGCATACCAAAGAATGATTATGAAATGGTCAAAATGTGAGCCATAGATAAAGCGTAAGTGGAAATTTCTTTTTTCCTATTCATTTTACCACAGGGTACTTTCTCTCTCCTCTCTCTCCTCCTTCCCTTCCTCTCTCTATCAACAATGTGAAAGAAAGGCCTGGATTTTCCCTGCAGATGATTTCTAGCCATTTCTCTAAATTCAGGCTTTGAATCTATCTCTTGGGAGTGGTATGGTGACATGTGAGGCTGCGAGCATTGAACAAGTGGACCAGCTGCTTCCACAGCTGCGTCTGTGACACAGGCTAGACCCACTTGGATGGCTGTGGATGCTGCTGCCCTGGCAGGGGCTGAGGAGGGAGTCAGGGAACTGCTGTCTCTCCAAAAACAATCTAAACTTGAGCAAAATCTGTCTTGGGTTGAATTAGAACTCCTTTCTGAACAATAGCTGACCTGATTAGAAGTTAGGCATCTCTCTTCTTCAGCAGAAGATGGAACAGGGATAGTTTACCATTTAACAGTAGAACTGTCTCATCAAGGACAATTGTTTTGCTGCCCACAGTCTCCCACTAAGTACCAGAAAAGGGTCACAATCAGAACAAATTTAGCCACTGGCCTGCAGTTTCAATGCACAGTCCTAATGAGGTGATGATTCCAAGACCTGGATTAAAGTAAACTGAAGCAACCAGATTTTTCTGAGTGTTTCCCTATTTCTGTTAAAGTTCTCACCACTGACTGCACCAGCTACTGGCTTCAAAACCTTGGCATTATCTGTGTCTTTCTTCCCTCTCCTCTATCTGAGAGGGATAAGGAGTCTGTCTGTCTGTCTCTGGCTCTCTTTCTGTCTCCCATTTCTCTCTCCTTTCTCCCTAATCTCTCTCCTTTCCTTCATTGCTTCCTTGAGTACCAGCCCCTTGTCAACATCTGTCTTTCACACTTTTCCTTTTCTTCTTCTCCACCTCTGCAACCATCCTCCAGAAGTGCTATTAGTTCCACTCTTGCCAGCTCTCAAATCTTTGCTTTACCTTTACTCCCAAACCTCACTCCAGGTCCAGGTAGCAACTCACCCTCCTGAGGGCAGCAAAATTGGTCTGGCTTCTAGTCTTTTCTCAAAATATTTTGTTCTACATTCAGCTGCTAAATTATTTTCTCTATAATAAACAATCTAATCATAACATCACCATGCTACAAAAAACTCTCAAGGGTTCCCCATATCCTATGAAGCAAAGTCCAAATTTCTAAGCCTTATATTCTAGGTCCAACATGATCAGGTTCTGTCCACCTTTTGCAGCTGTTGCTCCCCCTATTTTCCTTTAGGCAGACACGGCTTCTGCTAAAATGCTTCTTTCTTGCTTTTTTCAAGTTGCTTCCTCTCCTGAAAACAAATCACCCTTTCCCGCTGCCCCATCACCCAATTCCTCCATCTTTACAAAACCAAAGTCACCAGACCTAGCTTGGCGCAAGTTTGCTTTGGTCTATGTAGCTTACCCTGAGATCCCTGGCTAATCACCTGAACCCCTACACAATTTATCCATGTAATGAGGTCACCCTAACAATAATCAACCAGGTACTGCTGGGGGCTCTATCCCACATGCTTATATGGACCTCAGCCTCCCAGTTTAAGTTCCATTTTGCCAGTGTTTCTAGAAGCGCCCATCATGCTTCACATATACTCACTGAACAAGGACACTTCTTCCAAGCCACCCCATTGCTCTCTCTGCATCTTCCCCCGTCTGCTAGGCATCACTGTTCCTGCATAGCTGGGGGGCTGCAGCCCCTACCATATCGAAGGTGAGCACCATTCTGCGAGATGCATAAAAAACACGTGACTTCTCCTTACTGAGGACTTGGAGTCACTCTATTAGAGAGCCCGTTCCCACCCCAAATGCTGTTGATTCCTAGATTCCTTTGAGTCACTGTTAAACAGTTCTTTCTGTTCCCCTTCTCTTACCCCAATGTCACCTATCCCTCAGGTATAGTGGGGAAGAAAAAATGGTTAAGATGCACTAGTGGCTATGAACCATTCTGTCCAACAAGGGGCTTCCCAGGTGGCTCTAGTAGTAAAGAACCCACCTACCGAAGATGGAGACATAAGAGATGAGGTTTGATCCCTGGGTTGGGAAGATCCCCTGGAGGAGGGCATGGCCACCCACTCCTGTATTCTTGCCTGGAGAATCCCATGGACAGAGGAGCCTGGTGGGCTACAGTCCATGGGGTGGCAAAGAGTCAGACAGGACCGAAGTGACTTGGCAAGCATGCACATATTGTCCAATGTGGGGCTACTGAGCACTTGAAATGTGGCTGGTTCCAAATGAGATGTTCTATGAGGACAAAATGCACATCAGATTGTAAGACTTAATTCTGCATCCCATTGCCCCCAAAGTAAAGTATGTCTTTAATAACTTATAATACTGGCTACATGTTGAGATGATAAGATTGTGGATTAGGTCAAATAATGTGATTAAAATTGATCCAACTTGTTTCCTTTTACTTTCTTAATACAGATTCCAGAAAACTTAAAAATATGTATGTAGCTTGCATCTGTGGCTGGCATTAAATCTCTATTGCACAGTGCCACTCTAGAGCAATGATTTTCTAAAAACAGCAGCAGCAGCACCGGGGAACTTGTTAGAAATGCAAATCCTGGGGTCCCTCCCCAGACCTACTGGGTCAGAAACTCTGGTAGAATCCAGGAGTCTGTGTTTAACAAACTCTACAGGTAATCCTTATTCACATGGAAGTTGGAATGCCACTGCTACAGAAGGTAAGCTCTAAGGGATGGAAAGTAAGACCTGGAGCATAATAGGATCTTCACAAATTTTGTTTAATTTCTACAGTCCCTTTTAAGCTCAAAATTCTTCTGTAAGTCTATCAGTCAGACAGAAAGTAAATAATAATATTTGTTCTCAACTGTGGAGGAACAGTTTGCTGCTGCTGCTGCTAAATCGCTTCAGTCGTGTCCGACTCTGTGCGACCCTATAAACGGCAGCCCACTAGGCTCCTCTGTCCCTGGGATTCTCCAGGCAAGAATACTGGAGTGGGTTGCCATTTCCTTCTCCAATGCATGAAAGTGAAAAGTGAAAGTGAAGTCGCTCAGTCCTACCTGACTATTAGTGACCCCATGGACTACAGTCTACCAGGCTCCTCCATCCATAGGATTTTCCAGGCAAGAGTACCGGAGTAGGGTGCCATTACCTTCTCCGGAACAGCTTGCTAGTAATTTCAAATGTTGCCACTGCTGGTCTGGAAAAATCACAAGTCATTATATCAGGACATCTTAGAAAATTCTCAACAGATATGTAACTAACACAGTGAACATCCCAGAAGCAAGAGACAGACATGAAATCAGCATAGAGAAAAATAAAACCATGCTGACTAAATTATAATATAAAACATGTCTGGGTGCCACATGAGAGGGACTGGTCAAGATACCCTGCAGGGGAGTAACCCTGGCTTTTAACACTCACCTCCCCTCATGCCTATGCCCTGGTGGACAAAGCCTCAGTCCCTCCTGTGCAGTCACCAGAAGGTCTTCACCAGCTGTGGTCCTTGCATATTTCACCTTGACACCTTCTGGTATCCTGAAATTCATATATTTCCCTTCTTGTGTAACATGTGCCACTATGAAGAGTCATTAGTTCAGAACACCACCACAAAAATATTCCAGGCACATGGCAAAGCAGAGCTTATTGAAGTGTGGGTGATGACTAGCATGGAGCAGAGGGAAATTGTTTTAGCAAGACCTGCTTTCCATACCCGCTAAGTGTTTAGCCCTCAGTCTCTCAGGAACTGATACTTTATTTAACACATTTAGTGGTTTTAAAAGTATCATCCCTGTACTTATTAAACAAGATCATTGCAAAAAAAAAAAAAAAAGGGGATGAAGAAGTTCTCTTCTCTGATTCAGTTCCATCCCCAGTCTTATTTTGGATTTTAAAATACTGATATTGATACACATTTGTGGCTCAGTTGCGTCTGACTCTTTGTGACCCCATGAACTGTAGCCCACCAGGCTCCTCTGTCCATGGGATTCTCCAAGCAAAAATACTGGAGTGGGTAGCGATTCCCTTCTCCAAGGGATGGTCCCGACCCAAGGATCGAACCCGAGTCTCCTGCATTGCAGGAGGATTCTTTACCACTGAGCCACCTGGGAAGCCCCATTAATATACATACTAGTAGATATATTTTTTTAAATGAGATCATAGCTTTTTCACTGTTGGTATGTCATGGACAACCTTCAATGTCCTATATGTAGAATAACCTTTTATAATTTAATAGTTGTATAGTATTCTATCTATTGTATGAACAGTTTATTTAATCATATTTCAATAACAGTGCTTGAAATATAGAAAACTGTCAAGTACTTGTTATTATTATTTATAAACATACAAATATTTTTATATGGCTCAGGCAGTAAAGAATCTGCCTGCAATGCAAGAAACCCGGGTTCGATCCCTGGATCGGTAAGATTCCCTGGAAAAGGGAATGGCAACCCAATCCAGTATTCTTGCCTGGAGAATTCCATGGACAGAAGAGCCTGACAGGCTATAGTCTATGAGGTCACAAAGAGTTGGACAAGACTGAGTGACTGACAGTTTCACTTTCTAAAACTATTTGTGTACTTTTTTTTTTTTTACATATAGGGTCATCATTACTATCTTTCTAAATTCCATATATATGTGTCAGTATACTATATTGGTGTTTTTCTTTCTGGCTTACTTCACTCTGTATAATAGGCTCCAGTTTCATCCATCTCATTAGAACTGATTCAAATTTATTCTTTTTAATGGCTGAGTAATACTCCATTGTGTATATGTACCACTGCTTTCTTATCCATTCATCTGCTGATGGACATCTAGGTTGTTTCCACGTCCTGGCTATTATAAACAGTGCTGCAATGAACATTGGGGTACATGTGTCTCTTTCAATTCTGATTTCCTCGGTGTGTATGCCCAGCAGTGGGATTGCTGGGTCATAAGGCAGTTCTATTTGCAATTGTTTAAGGAATNTGCTTTCTCATCCATTCATCTGCTGATGGACATCTAGGTTGTTTCCATGTCCTGGCTATTATAAACAGTGCTGCAATGAACATTGGGATACAAGTGTCTCTTTCAATTCTGGTTTCCTTGGTGTATATGCCCAGCAGTGGGATTGCTGGGTCATAAGGCAGTTCTATTTGCAATTTTTAAAGGAATCTCCACACTGTTTTCCATAGTGGCTATACTAGTTTGCATTCCCACCAACAGTGTAAGAGGGTTCCCTTTTCTAACCACTGGACCTCCAGGGAAGTCCCTACATCACGTTCTTAAAAACTGCAATCAAAGAATGCTCTCAATGATTATGTTAAAATTGATTTAATGATTACCATTCAACTGAAATGCTAATGTCAGGAAGAAGCTGCAAATATAGCAAGAGTTTATACTACTAACAAAAATGCTTCAGAGTCACACCTGGTCATACTTTTGTAGCAAAGGGAATTTCAAATAAAAGAGGTTTGTTAATGCTCTTTTATTTAAAATAAATGACATGAGTCTGGATTAATGATTTGCATGGTGATCACTCCACTTGTATTGGGAGCCAATTAAGATTCTATTGGCCTTTTCCTTGTACCAACCAGTGTTGCACAGTGTAGGAAGCACAAGGACTGGACAGGTCACATTCTGATGTACTGAAACTTTGAGTGATTACAAAGTACAGAAGTCCCATGAAGAAAGATCATTCCCTGCTGTGTCCCTTGTCTTCAAAAGTTGTAATCAGATTATCAGCTGTAAGAATATTTTCCCCCTTGGTTACCAAACAATGAAGCTTTTATAATAGCAGATCAGCCTGGAATAGCATCAGCCAACATTAATAAGTTAAAGGCACCACAGGGGCAAGAGAAGAATTGGTAGGATTGCTGATCTTGTTTATTCTCCATGTTAGTTTTTTTTTCTTTCTTCTAGGTTCATTTCCAGACAATCTCTTTCATTTCTTGTGTGTTCATCTTTGCAGTACAAAATGCCTTAGTGGTAGCAGAAAGTAATTAGCACATAGAGCCTGGAATCTCAACTTCTAAATTTTATTAATGAGCCGATTTGAGTTCCCCTTTATCTTTTAACTGACCCCAGGAGCATTAATGAAAAGTATATAAATATGAATACAGGTGTAGTAATAAAGGAGAATTATCAGTCACCCTTAATTTAATTGGGATCACCTTAGCCTTTAGTAGGGTAATAGGGTAGTACTGCCACCCAAAATCATTCAAGACTACATTGCTCACTAATTAACTCACTTAAAAAAATTAAATGACCTTTAAAAAATGAGTAAAACAGGATCTGTTAGGAACCATTAAAATATATATTTGTGAAATAGCATTGGTAGAATATTTAATCATAGAGTCTCAGAGTTTTGAGGGGCCTTAGTGATTCATTTCCTACAACCTCTACACATGAATCTCCTGAAACACCCTCTTGGTACAGACTTTCTGAGACTCTAGTAACTGGAAGTAATTTCACTGTGTCTGACACACGAAAATCTTTTACCTAATTTCATTAATTCTTAGATTCTTTGTATGAAAAATACCCTGTAGAAATAGCATAATGACTGGGAACAATATTTCACTTTTTTGAATAAAGGTGCAATTTATTCAACCCAGTACTTGAGGCATGTGCATTTAAACTCTATTACGACTACTTTTGGCACATAAAGAAACACAAAGCATTGTTGTGCTGCCTTTGAAGAGTTGTAATCTGGGATCTAGGAAGAAACATACATCATCCAAATTAAACACATTTGCTAAGAATTATGAGTAACCATGCACAATTAACAAAAATAGACATAACTGCAAATCAAGCCAGTGGGCATGGCATCCCTTATTCCTTAGGAAAATCTTCCACATTAAAGAAGCTTTCAAAATGACGATTTTACATAGGAAATCCACAGGTTGTTTTTATTTAGGAGACATACCAAGCAGCTCACTGCCTTTGTTGTATATGTTAGTTGGAATGCTTTAACAATGCTCGTGATTTTGGCTGTTATCTGCTGTATCAGAAATGGATTCAAGCTAGGGTTTTTGGCTTTTTCACTTTAATGAGCATGAAGCAATAATTTACTAGCATTCAGTGCCTCCCCCGAGTGCTAATCCAAAGCAGGTTTTCCCATTAAAAAAAGTGTCTCCTTCGCCTCTCTCTGATGGCACATCTCCAAGTGAGGAGGGAGTGTGTTTAAGGGTACATGATAGTGAGTTAACAATGGGC
The DNA here is from genome assembly GCA_006410875.1 of Neotragus pygmaeus. Classification (NCBI taxonomy): domain Eukaryota; kingdom Metazoa; phylum Chordata; class Mammalia; order Artiodactyla; family Bovidae; genus Neotragus; species Neotragus pygmaeus. The sequence goes on along the minus strand of SJYV01018792.1, from coordinate 526,744 downwards.
ACAACTGATTTTTCTTAAGACAGTTTGTCTTCTGAGCATCTTCTAACATATCTTTGAGATTTCAGTAACCATTTCAGTAGACTTGATGGTATACATTATAGCTGATAGTTCACGATGGGACCAAACTGAACTTGAGTGGCCTCATCCTGCAGCAGCTTGAAGCAGGATTTCAGCTCCTGGCCAGAGATGAAGTGAGGCTAAGGCAGTAAGGGTGTTTAGTCCTGCCCACTACACCACAGAGGATCAGTGGCCAGTGACAAGACCCTGGCCTGTCAGTTTTGTAGAGATGAGTTTCTACATGGAGATGGAGAGGAGTGAGACAAGTGTTTATTAGGAGGAAAAAGACTATAGTCCATGTGGATATAGATACATGGGTGGACTCAGAGAGAGTCATGTCCCCATGGCAATTTTAATTACTTCTGGGGGCATTTCTTCTGGCTTTCCTCTGGCCAGTTACTTCGCTTTGCCTGGTTCTGAGTCTGTATTTGGTATATCTCACAACCACTTACTAGAACATGTTCTCTTATTTCTCTATATAAACTGTGTACTGTAGGAACTAATAATAATTGGTATAATCACTTTTATTTGTTTACCTATTACTATTTGCTAGGAACTGTTAAGAACTTCATATTCATTTATTTCATCTTTGCCGCCACACTATAAGAATTCTTATTCCCACTCTACAAAACAGAAACAGAATCAAAGAGGGGTAAATTTCTTGATACAAGGCAGAAGGACACTTCAGACTCTGATCTGTTGGACTCCAGAGCCAACACTGGCAGTGGAATTTGCTCACCTGGAACATGTTTCCAGGAACAATTTCTTGGAACATAGCTAGTAACTTTCCATTTCTGCGCATTTGTTTTATATGTTCCCTCCCTGATGAATGCTCTGTACTGCCCATTTAACTTTTTATCTTCGAATGCTTATTTTTGTGCCTGTCCTACTTTGGTGAGGTCAGTAAGAGATATTCCAGAATTACCAAAATGCAACTGTGCTATGAAGTAGTAGTATGAACCTAGAAACCATATTAAAAAGCAGAGACATTACCTTGTTGACAAAGGACCATCTAGTCAAAACTGGTTTTTCCAGTAGTCAGGTATGGATGTGAAAGTTGGACTAGAATGAAAGCTGAACGCCAAAGAATTGATGCTTTTGACTGTGGTTTGGAGAAGAGTCTCTTGAGAGTCCCTTGGACTGCAAGAAGATCAAACTAATCAATCCCAAAGGAAATCAGTCCTGAATATTCATTGGAAGGACTGGTGCTGAAGCTGAAGCTCCAATACTTTGGTCACCTGATGTGAAGAACTGACTCACTGGAAAAGACCCTGATGCTGGGAAAGACTGAAGGCAGGAGGAGAAGGGGATGACAGAGGATGAGATGGTTGGATGGCATCACGGACTCGATGGACATGAGTTTGAGCAAGTTCTTGGAGTTGGTGATGGACAGGGAAGCCTGGCGTGCTGCAATCCATGGGGTCACAGAGTCGGACATGACTAAGAGGCTGAACTGAGCTGATGAAGTATTTAGAAGTGTAAAAGTCTAGTCCCCTCTTTCTCATTTTTAACACAGTNTCTTGGAGTTGGTGATGGACAGGGAAGCCTGGCGTGCTGCAATCCATGGGGTCACAGAGTCGGACATGACTAAGAGGCTGAACTGAGCTGATGAAGTATTTAGAAGTGTAAAAGTCTAGTCCCCTCTTTCTCATTTTTAACACAGTCTTAAAACTTGAAATTTTCTATTGAAAGAATAAAGGATTATTCCAGAAATATATACATTATTAATATTTTCATGTTATTTTGGAGTATAGCTGATAAATACACTGGAATATATTAATATTTTATATTGGAGTATAGCTGCAGCCTGTTGTGTTGTAGTCCATGGGACTGTGAAGAGTCAGACAGACTTGGCAACTGAACAGCAACAATGTAGCTGATCAATAATATTACAAGATAGTTTCCTGGAGAGCAAAGGGACTCAACCATACATGTATATGTATCCATTCTCCCCCAAACTCCCCACCCATCCAGCAGAATTATATTTGTAAAGAATCTTTGAAACATGAAACATGCCTCATGTTCCTCTGACAGCTTTAAGAGAATCTGCAACCTACAAATGCTCTTTCCTTTTTGTATTATGAGCTTCCTTCTATTCCGATAGCATGGTGGGATGTGTCAGCTGAAAGGAATGATAGTATTAAAAGGTACCTGTATTGGAATTTTGATTTAAGTTGCTATGGAAAATAGTCCATGGACATTGGTTAGGGAACAGGAACATTTTTCTTTCCTTTATTAGATAGTTTTTTTTTTTTTAACTTATAACCTGCTTCTGTGGAATTGATGGAAAAGGTCCACTGAAATCTGTTTTTTCTTTATAATATTTTTGGTCTGACATTTATTGACTGAATATATTAGATTTTATCTGATAGGTCAGTCTTTCATATGCCACTTAGCGTCAGAGATAAAGGTGCTTTTAAGGAAGTCCTGCAGCTATTCTCTTTGTACCAATATAGACTGTATTGAGGATGGAGACATGTCTCCCATGTGACATTGTAGGGCATATCTGCCAGCAAATCCCTGATTGATAAATTAATTGGCTTTACCAAAGTATTGTGATCAATGCAAAGAAATAGAGGAAAACAATAGAATAGAGATCTCTTCAAGAAAATTAGAGATACCAAGGGAACATTTCATGCAAAGATGGGCTTGATAAAGGACAGAAACGGTATGGACCTAACAGAAGCAGAAGATGTTAAGAAGAGGTGGCAAGAATACACAGAACTATACAAAAAAGATAATCACGATGGTGTGATCAGTCACCTAGAGTCAGACACCCTGGAATGTGAAGTCAAGTGGGCCTTAGGAAGCATCACTATGAACAAAGCTAGTGGAGGTGATGGAATTCCAGTTGAGCTATTTCAAATCCTGAAAGATGATGCTGTGAAAGTGTTGCAGTCAATATGCCAGCAAATTTGGAAAACTCAGCAGTGGCCACAGAACTGGAAAAGGTCAGTTTTCATTCCAATCCGAAAGAAAGT
>SJYV01018792.1:511597-521976 GCA_006410875.1 Neotragus pygmaeus | reverse complement strand
GTGAGCTGGATCTTGGGAAACCAGCAAGGGATTGCGGTGGGGCGGGGGTGGCCACCACCCTCCACCTTTGGTAGAAGAAGCAGGCAATGGAGGGGACACCCTACACCTTTGATAGAAGAAGCGGGCAATGGAGGGGACACCCTTCCATCTAACCCTCCCACTCCTCAGCACTCCCGGCTGTACCCCTCACTGATTCAGACAAGGGTGAGGAGCCAGCCTCCCAGACTGGCTGGTAACTCAGTTAATTCCAACTCAGCCATGTCATTCTTCGGCTCCAGGATGCGGTAATGGGTCAAGTTGGAATGAACTGAGGAGGCGTGCAGCCAAGGAAGCTGAGGATTGGGAGAGTTAGATGGAAGGGTCTCCCCTCCACTGCCCCCTTCTTCCACAAAAGGCGAAAGGCTTTTTAAACTATTTGTTTGATAATAATAATTGTAGTCATATCCAAAACTCACATGCGCAACAAAATGGAACATGTGTGGTCTAAAGAACATTGCAACCACATGCGGTGTTCTCAGCTCATATTTATGGTATGTTACTTTTTGTTGCACCAGATGCCCAGTATCTATGCCTTGCAAAGTAATTTCTGCTTCCTGAACTGTCTACTCTATCTTCCCTCAGAATGTATAATAAGATGTGGCATCAGACCCAAGAAGCCCTCAATTCTTTGCTTGATAAAGAATCTCAGAAGATGATGGAACCACAAAGGAATCAAGTGTTCATCTTCCAGATGTTAGCTACCTTCTACATAAAATACGTGCAGATCTTCAGAAACCTGGAGAATGTCTATGACCAGATAGTCCACCCACAGAAACGCATTCTGATCCGAAAAATCCTGGATGCAGTGATGGGTCGCATCCTGGAGCTGAAGAATGAGATGGTTGAGTTGGAATTAACTGAGTTCCATTATTTTGATGATATCTTACAGGATCTAAAGTTGGCGCCTGTAAGTACTTAAGTTTTGGTTTTTTTTTTCATATTAGTTTCTTTTTGTTGTAAATAAGATATGTGAGCCTGTAACCAATAATTACAGACTTTCTAAGCGTATTGACTGGTTGCATGTTGTATTGAAAGTTGAAGCGTAGCCCTTCAATGAGACTTTACTGCCATGGACAAGGATGGGGCTTGTGCACTTTCATGCAGCTTTTGGTTCAGATGAGTTGTTGCACAGCCCTGGGGTCTGCTGAACACTGGGGTTGTTGTGGTCTTACTTGTCACCACGGTATCTGTCCAAGCCAGTTGGAAGAATGGAGTAGGACCCTTTCACAAATAATCCCCCCAGTTCCCAACAGCAATGCCACTTCTTCTGTTTCCAGAAGACAGCTCTCTCTGGCCTTTGCCTTCCATCATCATCTTGATCAGCAGCCTCTTGGTTGCTGGTTCCAAATTCCCAGGAAGATGCAGCTCCTCCTTTGCTTTGGGTCAGTGGTGACTCAGATCCTTTAGTAACACTTCTACAGTTTTGATCATTGACCTTGGAATGGGAAACATTCATCTGACCTCCACTAACAGGATGAGATAGTTGGATGACATCACCAGCTCAATGGACATGACTTTGAGCAAACTCTGGGAAATGGTGAAAGACAGGGAAGCCTGGTGTGCTGCAGTCCCTGGGATCGCAAAGAGCTGGACACAATTAAGTGACTCAGCAACAGTTTGAAATACCTGCAGACAAATGAAGAACGGGAGTTTAAACTAGTGTATAGAAACAAGTTTTCTAATAAAGCAAATTCATTTTGTAAATGATTTTTGCAATGGGGTAATTAAGGTAAAAATAAAACCAAATTATTATTTTTTAATTGTAACCATTTACACACAAATGGTCAATGTGCTGATGTTAAATTATTAGATTTAATTCAAAGAGCTCTATAGCTCGATTCTTTGCTATCTGAATTTAAATTATTTTAGGTAGGCTCAGATAGGATTCAGAGAAGGCAATGGCACCCCACTCCAGTACTCTTGCCTGGAAAATCCCATGGGTGGAGGAGCCTGGTAGGCTGCAGTCCATGGGGTCGCTAAGAGTCAGATACAACTGAGTGACTTGACTTTCACTTTTCACTTTCATGCATTGGAGAAGGAAATGGCAGCCCACTCCAGTGTTCTTGCCTGAAGAATCCCAGGGACGGGGGAGCCTGTTGGGCTGCGGTCTATGGGATCACACAGAGTCGGATACAACTGAAGTGACTTAGCAGCAGCAGCAGATAGGATTATATTTCTTTAAAGAAAATTCCTCAAGCTATCATTGGTTCATTGAGGCCTAATTGATGTGGATTACTGGAATTTTACAATAATGATCAAAATGAGATATGTTATACTTTCCCCCTTTGACTTTATTTGTGCCTACCTTATGGGCACAAGCTGTCTTCACACCACTGGCTTCCTCACCTTGTAAGTGAGCCTGGTGGGCTGCGGTCTATGGGATCACACAGAGTTGGATACAACTGAAGTGACTTAGCAGCAGCAGCAGATAGGATTATATTTCTTTAAAGAAAATTCCTCAAGCTATCATTGGTTCATTGAGGCCTAATTGATGTGGATTACTGGAATTTTACAATAATGATCAAAATGAGATATGTTATACTTTCCCCCTTTGACTTTATTTGTGCCTACCTTATGGGCACAAGCTGTCTTCACACCACTGGCTTCCTCACCTTGTAAGTGAGGGTAGGAGGTCGAGGGAGTCTCTGATGCCCTTGTCCTAACTGTGGGTTTTACATGGATTTGGGTCCTGGAATTGTGACCAAAGTGTTCTTTTGTTTCTTCTTTCTCTTCTCTAGCAACAGTTAGATATCCCCATACCCAAGTACTTTTTGAAGGAGAAGTTGGAAGTCATAAAAGGAAGAGAGAAAATCCTTTCTCAGATATTAGCAGACAGTGGATTAGATGTATCTGCAAAGGTTTGTATATCATTTTAATAAACTTCATTGCAATAATCTGTAAAACCTCCTTTTCTGCTGCTCCTAACTGTAGGAGAAACAGGACTAATCTCAATGCGAGGGGAGCAGCAGCCTTTCCCCCATGTTATTCAATCAGTAAGACATTGCATAGCTTTTGGCTGTGTTTTTGACCGGTTGTAGCCCCAAGAACTTAGAGATCAAAACACAGTATTGGTTAAATCACTCTTAGATTGAGTAGATGATCGACTTAGTCTCATGTTTCATCTCAAAGTCACCCAGCCTATGGTCAGAAACTGAATGTTGTTCATATAAAATAATAAAGTACTGAGTAACTAGGAGCTATAAACCACACTTTCTGAAAATGCTGATTGACCTCCTATAACTTCAAGCCGAGGGGGACTTTCATGGGGTCCAGTGGTTAAGACTTTTTCTTCCAATTAAGGGGGTGCAAGTCCCATCCCTGGTTGGGGAGCTAAGATTCCACATGCCTCGTGGCCAAAAAACCAAAGGATTAAAAAAAAGAAGAAGAACTAGCAAAGTTATATTCAATAAAGACTTCAACAACGGTTCACACCAAAAAAAAAAAAAATCTTAAAAAGTAACTTCAAGTTGAGTGGCACTTAGATCACCTGGAGCAGACTCTCTCTGGGAAAAGGGGGGAAACCCGTAGACCCCCTGGACAGCCAGATGTGTATAAGAGACAGGCAGCAGCCTTTCCCCCATGTTATTCAATCAGTAAGACATTGCATAGCTTTTGGCTGTGTTTTTGACCGGTTGTAGCCCCAAGAACTTAGAGATCAAAACACAGTATTGGTTAAATCACTCTTAGATTGAGTAGATGATCGACTTAGTCTCATGTTTCATCTCAAAGTCACCCAGCCTATGGTCAGAAACTGAATGTTGTTCATATAAAATAATAAAGTACTGAGTAACTAGGAGCTATAAACCACACTTTCTGAAAATGCTGATTGACCTCCTATAACTTCAAGCCGAGGGGGACTTTCATGGGGTCCAGTGGTTAAGACTTTTTCTTCCAATTAAGGGGGTGCAAGTCCCATCCCTGGTTGGGGAGCTAAGATTCCACATGCCTCGTGGCCAAAAAACCAAAGGATTAAAAAAAAGAAGAAGAACTAGCAAAGTTATATTCAATAAAGACTTCAACAACGGTTCACACCAAAAAAAAAAAAAAATCTTAAAAAGTAACTTCAAGTTGAGTGGCACTTAGATCACCTGGAGCAGACTCTCTCTGGGAAAAGGGGGGAAACCCGTAGACCCCCTGGACAGCCCCGGGCAAAGCCCAGTGGGAGCTCTAACCGCTTTCTTCCTTTGTCCCCCGCAGCTGCACCCTCTGCCTGTTACAATAGCTGTCTTAGCTTTAACTCTCTCTGCCTTCTCGTGGATTCTGCATTCATTTCCCTGCAGCCTCCTGGCAGGCAGCTCTTTCCGCAGGGCATTGCCATCGCAACCTGATGCATTCCAGTGCCCCTCCCTGCCTCCAGAGTGATGCCTCCCGCCCTCCACCCTCTGGCTGGTCTTCCCAGCCTAAGCATTCAGGCGGCAGCGGACCATCCACCCAGGGATGGTGCAGGGTGGCAGGGGCATCGTTAGTAGCCATGCTGAGACTGTGGGTGCAGGCTAGGTGCACAGGGGAAAACAGCTCCCGTGGCCTTCAGACGAGTTTGCCCGAGGGAGCGTTGCCAGCCCGTGCTGTGCCACGGTGTTGAGGAAGACTCCAGGTGCCCCCGGGATGGCAGTGCCCTGTCGGCCCGGCGCGGGACACAGGTCGAGTACTGCTCTCTCTGAGCACACACACCGAGCCCTGAGCCACCTGTTGTTTTGCACGGGCGGCTTCACACCCTGGCCGTACATGCCAGCCAGTCAAGCGGTCCTCTTCCTGCAGAGCCTGGTGCGACAGTGTCCCTGCAGACGCCTTGCCTGACCCACCTCACTCAGGACCGCCCCTCCTGCCACTGCGCCTCCCCTAAACATCTGGCCCCTCTTCTGCATCAGACTTTCTTCCAAGTGGACTTCTAGGAATCTGGCCTTGGGGGTCGTCCAGCCGTCCCTTCACCGCAGGCTCCTGGGTCTGTGCCTCCAGGTCCCATATCACTAGAACAGAACCCGCCCCCCCGACCAGGCATCCCCACCCCTGGGAGTCCTTGGCCCAGAGCGTTGGCACGCACTGCAGAATCCACAGGATCTCCTGGGAAGACGGAGAAGGGCAATTACATCACACGCAGCACAGTCGCAGTAAGACATCCTCCCTGCCGTTTCTTCTCTCCCCGTCCATCTTGGCTCGTGCGGGGTCAGCAGTAGGAAGGTTTCCGCCCCTCCTTCACTCCACATTCAGCCTCAGCAGCTCCTCTCTCCTTCTTAGGTCGAGCCGTTCCTCTCTGTTTTCCAGGCCCCATTTCTGGGATACCTAGGATGCTCAGTGGAACATGGGGGCTCTGGGCAACACCTGGGTGTCTGTGTGACTTTTCTGGGCCTGCCATTGTCTCACTGGACCCCCTGCTTTTGTCTTAAGCTGTTTATTTCTTGCAGATGCTTACAATGTATATCCCAAGAAGAATTTTTTATTCTTTTTTGTGTGTGTGTGTGTGTGGCATATGGCATATGGGATCTTAGTTTCCAAATCAGGGATCAAACCTAAGCCCTCTTCATTAGGAATGCAAAGTTTTAGCCTTTGGACCACCAGGGAAATCCCCATATGAAGAATTTTGATAAAGGGGAAATAACTGCCCACTTCTGCACTGGTCATGCTAAGTGTTTACTCTTAACAGCCTCCACTGACGTTCAGATATCTTTGTTGTATTGAGTGGATGTCTCAAATCCCTCGCATGTATCCCATAAGGGCTGAAATTATTTTCAGAATGGCGTGTGCAATCTAAAGGAAATAGATAATAATAAATGACATTTGCTGAGCACCTGCTCTACGCATAAGGGTTTATACATACATCATCTGATTTACACCAGCATAATATTTATTTTGGGCTCCCCTAGTGGCTCAAATGGTAAAGAATCTGCTTGCAATGCGGGAGACCTGGGTTGGATCCCTGGGTTGGGAAGATCCCCTGGAGGAGGGCGTGGCAACCCATTCCAATATTCTTGTTTGGAGAATCCCATGGGCAGAGGAGCCTGGTGGGCTACAGTTTACAGGGTCACAAAGAGTCAGACACAATTGAGGGACTAAGCACAGCACAGCAATATTTGTTTGGGGCTTCCCAGGTGGCACTGGTGGTGAAGAGCCTGCCTGCCAGTGCAGGAGACTTTAAGAGATGCAGATTTGACCCCTGGGTCAGGAAGATCCCCTGGAGAAGGAAATGGTAACCCACTCCAGCATCCTTGCCTGGAGAATCCCATGGACAGAGGAACCTGGCAGGCTACAATCCATGGAGTCGCAAAGAGTCAGACACAACTGAAGCGACTTTGCACACATGCAATATTCATTTTACCTTCACTTCCAAAGTGCATTACTGAAAAGAACTGCTCCCTGCAGATCTGAAGCGGCAAGATGCCCATGGACACCAAACCCTGAGCAGTTGTGTGAAAGAGCTCCCTTGGAAGGCTCTGGTGCCTCCATGCTGAGGGGCCGTGGGTGCTTTCATGAAAGAGGGTTACCCGTCTCACTTCAAATGGGTGAGTCCCTTACTAACCATGGGAACTGCATGAATTACTTTACTTTCTTGAGCCTCAGTCTGCTTTTTATATGTGTACAAAAGGGAAAGTGTTAGTCTCTCAGTCCTGTCTGACTCTTTGCAATGCCGTGAACTATAACCCACCAGACTCCTCTGTCCATGGAATTTTCCAGGCAACAGTACTGGGATGGGTTGCCCTTCCCTTCTCCAGTGGATCTTCCTGACCCAGGGATTAGATGAGGGTCCCCTACACTGCAGGCAGATTCTTTAGCATCTGAGGCACCAGGGATGCCCTTTACAGGTGAATATTTGACTGCGTTGGGTATTGGTTGCAGCACTCGTGATGTTTAGTTGCTACACTTGGGATCTTAGTTCCTTGACCAGGAATCAGACCCAGGCCCTGCTTTGGGAGCGCGGAGTCTTAGCCTCTGGGCCAGCAGGGAAGACCCCAGCCTTGGTCGTGGTAACACCTGTCTTGGCCGTTGCCTTGTGAACTGGATGAGAAAGCACGTGGAAAGCATTTCTGGCATCTATACGCCCTCAATAAATGGCCCTTCCCTCCCTTTCTTGCCGCTTTCTCTGCATTCCCCACTGCTGCCCCCGTTACACGAAGTGACCGTCCTGAGGAACGGTGGCCCAGGGGATGAGCTACAGCACCTGCCCATGGCTGCACTCTCCCGCCTGGACCCACGTGACTCTCCTGCCTGGACCCACGTGACTCTCCCGCCTGGACCCACGTGTGGCCGTTGCTGCCCCCTGAGGCCTGGGCAAGGGCTCAGCCCATGATTGAGTGGTTTCTGGATTCAAACAGCCTCTCCCTTCTGCGTCTTCCAAGCAGGAGGCTTGGGTGAAGCCAGACCAGGTCCACAGCTTCGCCCTCCCTCCTGGGATGACAGAGGGCCTCGGGCCTGAGTCCACGCAGGGCCCTGGACGCACCCCCCACCACCAGCAGCCTTGCTCTCATCCCTGTCCTCAAAAAGCTGCACTGCCCCTCCCTGACTCTGCCCAACTTCCCCCATGTGAGATCTCCAAAGACAGCATTCTTGAGCAGTTCCCACTATGGTTAGATATTTTAAAGGACAAATATGGAGGTGCTGGGAGAGGTTTCTCTTACAAAGTTAAATGCTCCTGAAATGGTCCGAATATTAGTCACACTCACTACATGGTTCTGTAATTGATTTTAAAGCCAGCATTTGCCTTCGTCTATATTTCCCATTTTAAATTATCATAGTAGATCCATATTTTTTAATTTCTACACTTCTACTATGAAGTTAATGGAATGTTGGTAGCCATTTCAGGTTGATTTTGATCCGTTTTCCTTGGCATCCCTCGTATAGTCTGCTGCCAACCTAAAACATTGTGGAGCTAATTTGTGTTTTGTTCAGAATGGTGGAGGAAGGCTTAACAAGTCCTTACATACAGGCTCACAGCATGAACATGACATATTATCAAAATATGCGTATGCATGGGAAAAAAATGATTCGTATCGAATGGCTACAGTTCTCTCTGTAGTTTGGAGACTCTTAGCAGGGTGGTGTTAGAAGTAAGCATGTGATGTTTCTGGAATCAGTTAAGGTCATGAGCATGTTTAAACATTGATTTATCTTAAATGTTTTTGCAGAAATACCAAGTAAAGCCTGTTCCCCTAGAAGAGGCTGTTAAATTGATCCAGATTGCCGAGAGGGCGCGGCAAGGGCGCCTGAGAGCCATGTTCATGAAGCAGATCTACCTGCAGGAGTACAGAGCCAAGCAAGCCAGGGTACTCGGTGATAAAGTGGCAGATGTGAGCGCTGCTGCACTGAGAATCCAGAAGGTGTGCCCACAGGGGGTGAGGTGGAGACGCAGACTGGGGGTGGGGGGTGCTCCGGAACTCAGCATTCCCAAGTCCCGCCTCTAGTAGAAGAGTGGAAGTGATCCTGTTAGTCACTAAGTCATGTCCGACTCTTTGCAACCCACCTGGTGGGACTGTAGCCCACCAGGCTCCTCTGTCCATGGAATTCTCCAGCCAAGAATACTGGAGTGGGTTGCTATTTCCTCCTCCAAGGGATCTTCCCCACCCAGGGATCAAACCAGGTCTCCTGCATTGCAGGCAAATTGTTTATGGTCTGAGCCACTAGAGAATCCTTTAGTAGAACTGGACTAAATTCCAGAAAAGACTGTTTTATCCTGGGGAAACTGTTAAGCACGCTTGGTTATGTTTTTTCATATTGCATTATAAATAGGTCTGAAACTCAGGACCTTTTGTTGAAGTACTTTAAAAAATCATCTATAACTTTCGGAGGCAGTATTGCGATACAAGTCCTCACTGAATTTTTGAAACTACATTTACACACAGACCTGATTATAGAGGGGAGCAGGGTTAACACCTAGGAGCTTACAGAAGCGTGTACCATTCACATACACTCCAGGGAACACCGCTGATGACCACACACGGATGCTCCTTTCAGAAGGAGCCCTGGAAATTTCCTTGCCTTTGTCAGATGACCCCCTCGATTTACACTCCCATCTTTTTTTCAAATAGTGACTGAGGTCGCTAATGGAAAAATGAAGAAAACTGCAGCTCGATATAAATTAGGATTAGATTGGCAAGAAAGCGAGTGTAAGGACATAAAGGGGACCCAGAAGCTCAGAGCTCTTGTCCCCAGTTGTGTTTAAATGGGAATTGGGAGGGGGCTGAGGAGAGGCGGAAAAAGACCTTTCTTTCAAGTGTCTGTGGGGACATAAAGTCTTTAAATTTACTTTATTGAAATATAGTTGATTTACAATGTTTCATTAATTTTTACTGTACAGCAAAGTGATTCAGTTGTGTGCGTGTCTTGTGTGTGTGTGTGTGTGTGTGTGTGTGTGTGTGTGNAGGCGGAAAAAGACCTTTCTTTCAAGTGTCTGTGGGGACATAAAGTCTTTAAATTTACTTTATTGAAATATAGTTGATTTACAATGTTTCATTAATTTTTACTGTACAGCAAAGTGATTCAGTTGTGTGCGTGTCTTATGTGTGTGTGTGTGTGTGTGTGTGTGTGTGTGTGTGTGTGCTTTCTCGTATCTTCCATATGGTTTATCAGAGGACAGTGAATAGCTTTCCTATGCTCTGCAGTAGGAGCTTGTTGTTGCCCATCCTGTATATGGCACTGGTGCTGATGACCCCATTTGCAGAGCAGGAGTAGAGACGCAGACAGAGAGAGTGGGCTTGGGGACACGGTGGGGAGGGAGAGGGCGGGGCAGCTTGAGAGTGTGGCACTGACCTGTGCACACCTGTTCAGTCGCTCAGTCGTGTCCGACTCTGCGTGGCCCCGTGGACTGTAGCCCACCAGGCTCCTCTGTCCATGGGGTTTCCTAGGCAAGAGTGCTGGAGTGGGGTGCCATTGCCTTCTCCCATGTATACAATCAGTTCAGTTCAGTTGCTCAGTCATGTCTGACGCTTTGCGACCCCATGAATCGCAGCACACCAGGCCTCCCTGTTCATCACCATCTCCCTGAGTTCACTCAGACTCATGTTCATCGAGTCCATGATGCCATCCAGCCATCTCATCCTCTGTTGTCCCCTTCTCCTCCTGCCCCCAATCCTTCCCAGCATCATAGTCTTTTTCAGTGAGTCAACTCTTCGCATGAGGTGGCCAAAGTACTGGAGTTTCACCTTTAGCATCATTCCTTCCAAAGAAATCCCAGGGCTGATCTTCAGAATGGACTGGTTGGATCTCCTTGCAGTCCAAGGGACTCTAAGGAGTCTTCTCCAACACCACACTTCAAAAGCATCAATTCCTAGGCACTCAGCTTTCTTCACAGTCCAACTCTCACATCCATACATGACCACTGGGAAAATCATAGCCTTGACTAGATGGACCTT
>SJYV01018792.1:466815-511076 GCA_006410875.1 Neotragus pygmaeus | reverse complement strand
CGCTGATTCCTAGAATGTCGACATTCACCCTTGCCATCTCTTGTTTGACCACTTCTAATTTGCCTTGAATCATGGACCTGACATTCCAGGTTTCTATGGAATATTGCTCTTTACAGCATCGTATCTTGCTTCTATCACCAGTCACATGCACACCTGGGTATTGTTTTTGCTTTGGCTCCATCCCTTCATTCTTTCTGGAGTTATTTCTCCACTGACCTCCAGTAGCATATTGGGCTCCTACTGACCTGGGGAGTTCCTCTTTTGGTATCCTATCATTTTGCCTTTTCATACTGTTCATGGGGTTCTCAAGGCAAGAATACTGAAGAGGCTTGCCATTCCCTTCTCCAGTGGACCACATTATACAATACTAAGTGTAAAATGGCAGGAAGTTGCTCTGTAACACAGGGTGCTCAGCCCAGTGCTCTGTGATGACCTAGAGGGGTGGGATGTGGGAGAGAGTGCCAGAGAAACGGGATACATGGATATATACGGCTGATGGACATTATTGAAACCAGTACAACGTTCTGAATCAATTATCCTCCAATTAAAAATTTTAAAAAGACAGTAAAAAGTAATAATAATAATAGCTGCATCTCCCACCAGCTCCCACTCCATTTTTTTTCCAACCCCACTTGGCAGCTGAATGTCTGTTCTCTATGGGATTTGAGGTTTCTGTGATATGGGATATGGGATACACATCTGAGTTCAAGGCTTGAGTTGTACAATTCTTGGATGTTACTCTGTAATATTTCTCCACGTTACAGTGGAAATCTTATAAAACCATGAAGTACCACCCTCAGATTTAGCCCCAATCCTGCAATCAAGAAGTTTCTCTCAAAGAAATACAGATAGAGGAATCTCACCATAAAAAAAAAAAAAACCAAGTATAGGCTATTTCTTTATGTTCTGCACATTTATGGAGATATATTTGACATGTCACCCTGCGTGACTTTGCGATGTATGACATCATGGTTAGATGTATATGCGCATTTCATTACGATGACCACAGTAATCGGTCACACGTAACATGCGCATCGCCTCCCGTGAGTGCCGTTGTTTCTTATACTGAGAGCAGGTAAGGTCTGCTCCCCTAGCAGCTTGCAGGTATGAGATGCAGTGTTGTTCACCGCAGTCACCACACCATACATTCTGCATCCCCAGAACGTGTTCACTTTATAATTGGTCCCTTGACCACCTTCACCTGTCTGCCTCACCTGCCCAACCCCTGGCAGCCACAAAAGCTACTCTGTTTCTATGCACTCGGTATTTTTGGATTCCACGTGTAAGTGAACCCATAAATTGCTTGTCTTCTTATGACTTATGTCTCTTAGCATCATGCCGTTAAAATTCATCCATGTTGCCGCAAATGAGAACTTCCTTCTCTTTGTGGCTGAATCATACTTCCTTGTATGTATATACCAGGGTTTCTTCATATACTCTTCCATCAACAGACGAGCTGTCTCCATGTCTTAGCTATTGGGAATGGTGCTGCGGTGAACACTGGTGGGCATGTATCTTTTCAAGTCAGTGTTTTCCTCTTCTTATGACAAATACCCAGGAGTGGAATTCCTGGAGCACACAGTAGTTCTAGCTTTAATTTTTTGAGCATTCTGCATACTGCTTTCCATAGCAGCTGTACCCAGTTCCATGCCCACCAACCGTACTGGAAGCTTCCCTTATCTTCACATCCTCCCTGACACTTGTTATCTCCTGTCTTTTCGGTAACATCCGTCCTAACAGGCGTGAGGCTGTCACTGGGTCAGCAGTGCACTCTGCAGTTGCTACCAGGGTCTTAGATGAGGGTGGCTCCTCTTTTGTCCCTGGGTGGACAGAACTGCCTTCATCCTCCTTGTTTAATAGGGGATATTGGGACAAGGTTCTTCATCAGGGTCCACAGTTGGGTCCTCAGACAGTGGACAGTGGCATAGGCCACTTCTGTGATTCATTCTTTCTTTAAAAATGTCACTGTGATCACAGAAGGAAAAGCACTCCATCAACACAGACACGTGCACAACCCTGAGTGCATCATCATTGCATCATTTGGCACGTGCGGGTTATGTGGGAGAAATGGTATGACCGTGTTTGATTTATCTTTATGTATTAAGCAAGCAAGTGTTTCTTTGTCTTTAGGTTTGGCGAGGTTTCCATCAGTGCAAGAGAACCGAAAGAGAGAGAGAAGAGGAGATGATATTTCTGGGTATGGTAAGTTTTCTTATAGACCAGGTCAGCGTCTGGTTCTCTTAAAGACCTTAGAATCTGTAAGACCCATGTCCTCCTAAGGGAGCATTTGAGAAAAGAAAGGAAAGCAAAATACATGACTGGTGACTTAAGAGAGGGGAATCCCGTGTATTATCTAGAAGCCTCCCTGGGGAGAGGAGGGGTTCTGGAGACACAGGACCGTGTCTGTTCAGACGTCTGTTGGAGTACACGGGCTTCTTTGAAGCGGGGACGAGCTGTGAGCTGCTCACCAGCATCAGCTGTGGCCTCCACTCTGTTAATATCTGTTAATATTCACAACCAGGAGAATGGGTTTGCCCCAGGATAACTGCCTTCTCCTGGGTGATCTCCATGAAGTGAAGTGAAGTGAAAGTCCACTCAGTCGTGTCTGACTCTTTGCGACCCCAGGGACTGTAGCCCGCCAGGCTCCTCAGTCTCTGGGGGTTCTCCAGGCAAGAATATTGGAGTGGGTTGCCGTTGCCTTCTCCAGGGTTTCTGGTGATTACTGAATCAAGAGTTAAACGGATATATTCCTTAGTTATTACCACAAATTTAGCAGCTTCAACAGCACAACCCTGCTTCCTCGGTCTCTGTGGGTCAGGGGTCTGGGCTTGGCTGAGTCCTTTGCTCCAGGGCTCATAGGCAGCAGTCTGGGTGTTGGCTGGGGTTGGGGTCTCACCTGTGCTTCAACCGGGGAGGAAACAGTGCCCAAGCTTGTGTGATTGTGGGCCAGATTCAGTTCCTAGTGGGCTGCCAGGCTGAATGCCTCAGTTTTTTCCTAGTTGTTACCTGGAAGTGACCCCCAGCCCCTTGCCATGTGGACTGTCCACGTGGCAGCTTGGTGGAGTGGGGAGCTGCTTACAGCCCCATGCGAGGATCACAAAAGTGGTGCACATCAGCTTTGCCCTGATAGTGAAAGTGCTCAGTCGTGTCGAACTCTTTGCGAACCCATGGACTATGGGGTCCATGGGATTCTCCAGGCCAGAATACTGGAGTGGGTAGCCTTTCCCATTTCCAGGGGACCTTCCCAACCCCAGGGATCGAACCCAGGTCTCCCGCATTGCAGGCAGATTCTTTACCAGCTGAGCCACAAGGGAAGCCCAAGAATACTGGAGTGGGTAGCCTAGCTCTTCTCCATCAGATCTTCCCGACCCTGGAATTGAACTGGGGTCTCCTGCACTGGAGGCGGATTCTTTACCAACTGAGCCGTGAGGGAAGCTTTGCTCTGGTCCGATGGTAATTGGGCGGTTGTAGGGTCCACTCTGTGTTTTTTAAGACAAAAGTGATGAAAGTCATAGAGCAATGCCCCGAGTGTGGGATCAAATGCTACGTTTTCTATATACAGTAATGTCACTGATAAGGTCTTTTCATGTACTTTAAATCCTAAAACCTCAGAAAATTTAAACAGTCTCATTTTTGGTTGATTGCAGAACCCACTCTCTGCTCTTGCATCACTTTTGTCCTAATCTGTTCTAAATGCCAGATGATGCAATAAATCGTTTTAGAATAGCATACATTTTCCTCCGGGAGAAGGAAATGGCAGCCCACTCCAGTATTCTTGCCTGGAGAATCCCATGGACAGAGGAGCCTGGTGGGCTACAGTTGATAGGACTGCGCAGTGTCAGACTGAAATGACTCAGCACACACACACGCTTTCCTCTGACCCCGCATCCTGATTGCTCCACCTGCACATTGGCCCCATGCATCATCTATTGTCAGCACAGGATGGAAAATAGCCATTATTTGNTGATAGGACTGCGCAGTGTCAGACTGAAATGACTCAGCACACACACACGCTTTCCTCTGACCCCGCATCCTGATTGCTCCACCTGCACATTGGCCCCATGCATCATCTATTGTCAGCACAGGATGGAAAATAGCCATTATTTGGCTCGAGGAGGGGATTCACCACCGTGGTGCCAGCACCTGGAAGAGCATCTTTCCCTGGTGAAGGGGCGTGTGCCCACTGCACCTGTGTGCAGAGCCTAAGTTGTGGTGGCCAACTTTTACTGTCTCAAAGAATATGGTGACTCATCCCAGAGGGGCGCATGTGATTCAAGAAGTACCCTGATTTGATCACCTGCATTCTTGATTTCCCTTGCATCTTTGATTTTCAAAAACAAGTCAACATTTCTGTGGGGGATTAAGGGCCCTTGGGATCGCAGCTCCTCTTCCGTTTCTTGGTTGGTGGGGCACTGTGAGCATCAAACTGGTGAGTCACTGCTAGCTGTTATAGATCTTTATGATTTTTAAGACGGTGCTAGGTGGAATATTATTCAGCCATTAGAAGAGGTAAATCTTGACACATGCTACAACAGGGATGAACTTTGAGGGTGTTACACTAAGTGAGACAGGCCAGTCACAAAAAGACAAATCCTGCACGCTTCCATCTTGTTCAGTTCAGTTCAGTTGCTTGTCGTGTCTGACTCTTTGCGACCCCATGAATCGCAGCACGCCATCTCCCAGAGTTCACTCAGACTCACGTCCATCGAGTCCATGATGCCATCCAGCCATCTCATCCTCGNGGATGCTTGGGGCTGGTGCACAGGGATGATCCAGAGAGACGTTGTGGGGTGGGAGGTGGGAGGGGAATTCAGGATTGGGAGCTCGTATACACCTGTGGTGGATTCATGTCGATGTATGGCAAAGCCAATAGAGTATTGTAAAGTAAAATAAAGTAAGAAAAAAAAAAAGCTATCTAAGAGAAGTATTTTAGTGTAGTTTGTCTATCAGCTTATTTAAATAGGTCTTAATTTCAGTTTTTTGTTCCTTTTGATTCAAGAATTATTTAGAATAATGTTTTTACATTTCCAGACATAAATAGCTGTGTTGTTAGTGCTAAGTTTGAGTTTTATTGCATTGTGTTTGGGAATACGGCATGCATGCTTTCTATTTCTCCTACCACGTGTATCCTCAGTGTGCTGATAAGATAACACAATCCATTAATCAGAAAACATGATGTAGTACAAGACGGCTGCTGTTTATAACAAGTTCGCCATCTGGAAGAACCTCTGCGCATACAGGAAACGAACTGTTGCTTGCTCCATGCTGGAATGCACACCTACTTTGCATGGTGAGCTGCTCAGCTAGAACCACAATCTCATGTTTACTGTTAATATTTGCAAACTGCAAGGTCAATATCAGAGATGACAGCTACGACTGAAAAATTTGCACTGTATAGACTAAAGGGCAAATGAGAATATCTGATGGTTTGGGGGGCCAGTTTTGATCAAGCAATTTGTTACTTTTAACTAGTAATAATATTCTCGACAGATGACCCTGCCTTATACTCTAGAACGTGATGCCAGTAGACACAGAGGGTATTTAAATTTTAATTAATTAAAATGAAATACAATTCAAAACTTAGTTCCTCAATTACACTAAGCATTGTGTTCAATAGTTCAATAGCCATATGTGGCCAGTAGCTGTTTTATTGGATAATGCAGAAATAATATATTTCCATCAATGCAAAATCTTCTGTTAGATAGCACAGCTTTAGAGGTAGAAAAAGATAGTGTGATGATCTCTTTTACTTTGTTTTCATTTTAATTAATTATTTTAATTGGCGGCTAATTACAATACTGCGGTGGTTTTTCCCATATATTGACATGAATCAGCCACGGGTGTACCTGTGTCCCTCTGTCCCGAATCCCCCTCCCACCTCCCTCCCCATCCCATCCCTCTGGGTTGTCCCAGTGCGCCGGCTTTGAGGGCCCTGTTTCATGCATCAAACTTGGACTGGTCATCTGTTTCACATATGGTAATATACATGTTTCAGTGCNCGGGTGTACCTGTGTCCCTCTGTCCCGAATCCCCCTCCCACCTCCCTCCCCATCCCATCCCTCTGGGTTGTCCCAGTGCGCCGGCTTTGAGGGCCCTGTTTCATGCATCAAACTTGGACTGGTCATCTGTTTCACATATGGTAATATACATGTTTCAGTGCTATTCTCTCAAATCATCCCACCCTCCCCTTCTCCCACAGAGTGCAAAAGTCTGTTCTTTACATCTGTGTCTCTTTTGCTGTCTTGCATATAGGGTTGTCGTTACCATCTTTCTAAATTCCATACATATGTGTTAATATACTGTATTGGTGTTTTTCTTTCTGATTTACTTCACTCTGTATAACAGGCTCCAGTTTCATGTGATGGTCTTTTGATGTGTCCACTTGGCTGGGCTGCAGCCCTCAGCTGTTCAAACACTAATCTAGGTATTGCTGTAAGGTATTTAGTAAATACACTTGATATCCATAATCAGTTGACTGTTAGTGAGGGAAGTTATCCCAGATATTTTGGGTTGGCCTGATTCTAATCAGTGGGAAGGTCCTAAGAACAGACTGGACGCTTTCCTGATTAGGAAGAAATTCAGCCATTGTGCCCTTCCTCACAGTCTGCCCTACAAATTTTGGAGCTACCCTACAATCGTACAAGTCAATTCCTTGCAATCCATTAGTATCTCTCTATATATACCCACCTTCTACTGGGTCTATGTCTCTAGTTGAACCCTAACTCATACAAACAGAACTCTCTCATCAACACAATCGCCAAACTGCAAACAGACATGCCCCATATTTATCTTCATGTGCTCTCCTGTCTCACAATAGAGGAAATGTCTTTTCTCCTTCAAAAAGTCAGTTTCTCCACAGCACTCTGGGTCCCATCTCCTTTTGCTTCCTCAAAGGCCTTGCTCCATTAGTTATCTCTTCCCTCTTCTGTATCTTCACTGTTTCCTTTTCTACCAGATTCTCCCCATCGGGCTATAGTATGAGTTGAAAGCTTGCATACAGGTAGGTGGTTTATCTAGAAGTGATCTCAGGGTTGGGGACAGAGGGGCAAAACATGGGAAGCAGAAAAGGTAATACATAGATGCTTGCTTTCTTTAAACCACTTTTAAAGGTACCTGATGTTCAGCCTCATGGGTCCTTCTCCATAGACTTATGAAATATGTCTCAAAGTCATCCACCCAAGGGAAAAAAGGGAATAAAGGCATCAGCTCCCATTACCCACCGGCATATTATCTCCAGTGGATTCTGGGTTACATAGGCATGAAAACCGAAAAGTTTCCCTCAGGAGTTCCTAGCTACAAAGTAAAGAAGCCCCAGAGTAGGAGGGGCCCAAGGCAAAGCACTGTCAAGTAAAACCTATGGGAAGCAGACTGACTCTGCTTAGAGCTTACCAAGGCAGTGGCTGGGGTAAAAACTGGAGCCAAGATTTGAAGTGACATAAAAGAGGTGCCTAACACAGTTCCCTTCTGTATTGTCCAATCTCCTCATGTCCCCTCATAGTCACACTTCTTGGAAGATTTCTGTCCATATGGCATCCACTCTCTCACTTCCTACTCACAATTAATTCTACTGTAAACTAACTGGCTTTGTTCACCCCTTTACCTCCCACACTATTCTTCTCAAGGTCATTAAAGAACTCCATGTTGCCAAATCCAGTGGAGATTTTTCAGGCTTATTTTACTCAATATCTCAGCATCATTTGACACAGTTAGCAACCACTGTCTTTGCAAAACATTCTCCTCTCTCTCTCTTTTTTTTTTTTTTTTAACCAAAGAGCATCTTTGTTTTACATTATATTTATGGGAACTGCATGGAGATACAAATTTCAGGAAGTTTCCAGTTCAAAAACCTCAGGCTTTCACCCAATATGACAAATATATGTGGTGTGGTACGGTTGCTAAGCCATGTCCAACCCTTGCAACCCCATGGACTCTAGTCTGCCAGACTCCTCTGTCCATTGGAATTCCTAGGCAAGCATACTGGAGTGGGTTGCCATCTCATTCTCCAACATTCTCCTCTCTTGATTTTAATGCCACCACACTTCTAGGATTTTCCTCCTCGGCTCTCCTCTTTCCAAGCTTCTCCTTTCCCTAAGACTGGATGTCCTCAGGGCTTCACCCTGGGGCCTCTTCTATTCTCACTAGATACTCCCCTTCTTAGTTACCTCATAAATTCTAATAAACTTAAATATATTTTCTGCTCTTTATACTCCCAGATTGGTTGTTCTTTCAATTGTAGACCCATATAACCAACTTGTACATAACTACACAGGGATCTTTACATGTCTAATATAGAACTCCTGATCTTTTCTTGAAAATGTGATTTCCTGCCAACCTGTGCTACTCAATAATGGTACCAACATTTATCTACTGTAATGCCAAGTTCTATTTATTCTACCATTAAAATAGCTCTCAAATCCACTCACTTCTCCCCATCTTCACTACCACTTCCTGTCCCAGCCACTTCTCATCTGAACACAGAAAAATCCTCCTAATGGTTTTTCTAGCACCCATTCTTGTTCTGACTCCAACCTTTTCTCCTGATAGTAGCCAAAGACATTGTTTTATAATGTCAGTCAAATAACTTTACTTCCCAGCACAAAACCCTCAACAGATGTTAGGTTGTCTGTGGGCTAAAATCTAAGATTAGAAACAAGACCTACAGAGCATGTAATGACCTGGCCTCCACATGTTTCTCTGGCCCTATTTTGTAGCCCAGTATCTTTGCTCATATGTGCACCCATACCAATGTTCTTTCATTTTCTCATAGAAACTAGGCCCTTTTTCTCTTTGGGTCTGTTGCACATGCTATTCCTGGGGACTGAAATGCTCTTCTCCCAGTCTCTGAAGAAATACCCTTCTTTAGGTCTCAACTCAAATATCTCTTTGTTAAAAAGCCTACCATGGTCTACCTCTTTATAGTTTAGCAACATGCACTTTTTTCTTCAAGGAACTCATCACATTTTGACCCATATCTTTATTTATGCGACCGTCTGTTCTCGTCTCCTCCCCCTTCCACTGGGACAGGAACAACATCTAAGCACTTCTTTACAGTATACTTGGTGCACAGTGGTTGAGACTCTAAAAACATTAACTGAATAAGGGAAGGGAAGGAAAGGGAGAAGAAAGAAGAAAGTATTTATTAAAATCTTGTAGGGAAATTACATTTTATGGTGAGTCTGAAATACTCTAGCTTCAGCCACATCTTCCCTACTGAGATAACTGTACTGAACACAGCCCTTGCAGTGTGGACATCTAGTCCGTTTCTTTAAGCCCCTCTGTCCACCACATTCTACCTTCCCATTCTCCAGCGATGGATACTCAGATGACCTCCAAGTTTCCTATCATCATTAACAACTGTCGGCATTTAAAATGATAGTTTTGAAATGTCTCAATATGTTCCTAATAAACTTGAGTTTGAGTGAGTCATAAGCTACCAGAAAGTTTTGAAGGATATCTTTCATAATAACTTAAGTACCTAAATTCAGTATTTCCTGCAAGCTCCAAAATACAGTGTTTACAGGCCATTAGAGAAAATACATGTATTTAAAAAAAGATACATGATTTCCAATATGGTATATGACAAAAGAAATTGATTAAATATGTAAGCTGAGTTGGCAACTCGACCAGCTGAAGAAAATGCTTAACCAGGGTGGCCCCTTCCCATTGGATAACCAACACTCCTTAAGAAGACAGTATACAGATAGTCATACCAAACACTTACCTAATTTCTCAAGTCATAAACCTAGGAGTTATCCTTGATTCATACATGATATTTTTATTTCATCATCTGGGACAAATCCTAGTCACTTAACGTTTCTGTCTTGACGTTATTATGACTTTCTTCACACAACCTCTGAACTATAATGATTGGCAGGTTCAAAACGAAAACAGCCATAAAATTATCAGAGAATTTTGGTTTTCTGCCAATTCTATGGACGTGCAGATATTTCACAATAGTTATTTCCAGATATCACTCATTGTGTTCCTTACTTTGCCCATATCCTCTCAAATCCCTTCGAATTCATTCTCCACACAGCAGCTAGGATGATCACTTTAAATCTTGAATTTAATTCTGTTACACTGCTTAAAAAAACCCTCATCAGCTTCTCAGGCAGAATCTGTAAGCTGAGGGCTGGCCCCATGAGCACTGGCCCTGCCTGCTCTGTGTCTCATCTACCTCCTCCCTTGCTCTTCATCCACCTCTGTCCTCCCCCTGCACACTGCATTTCCAGTTCCTCAAATGCACCAGAGCCACCCACCCCCTGCTCTCTCTGCCTGGAAGGCTCTTCTCAATTTCTCCTCCTGGACACCCCCACTCCTACCCCCACTCCCACTCCTGATCTCAGAGCAAGCATCAGTTCCTCAGGGGAAGACTCCCCTGGCCTCCCATTAACTGTGCTCAGATACCATCGTACCTCTTCTTTGGAGTACTTAAAACAGTTGCAAATTATATACAGCTCTGTGAGGCTCTTTAACTAGCTCCTGATCATCCTTGTTAAGACTTGAGGATTCAAGATCTGGGACTTGTCTAATTACCACCAGAGAGTCAGTGCTCAGAAAATATTTTAAACGGATAAATATATGAATCATTAGGTAATTCATATTTTAAAGTGTTCTATTTACTGTGACCAAAGCCCAATTCCAGTTGAAAAATATGAATTATTTGTATTTATCCCCTGAGCTTTCTATTTTCATATTTACTGGGCTCTTTTATTTCTTATGCACAAATCTGGGTTTGTATGACTGTTACTGGACATGTAGTGTGGACACAGATACAGAGGGATTAGTGGTAACAGCCAGTCTGGGAGACCTGGTGAGAGGGAATCCCAGTGGACATTAGGTAGAGAAAAGATGAGGATTTCAGTCACTATAATGGTTCAATCAAGTGGGTCTATCTTCCAAAAGTCAGAAAAACCAGAGCTGGATTGATATTTAAGGGTATAGCCATTTGGGTTGATGCCTAGTTTATGAACACTGGAAATGGCGTAACCTGCGTGGCAAACCAAAACCCATCCGCATCTGCATATGGCAACCCTGATTTCAATCCAGAGCTGAAGCATCCACTGTGAGATCGAGTTAGTCAAATTCTCTCTCATAGGGATTTGAAAGCAAGGAATAGAAAATCAAAGAAACTTGGAATTACCAATATTTAGTTCATGAATTAGTAGTGGACCCAAGGGCCATTTATTTTCATGACTGTTCAACTGTTGCTTTTGTGAGATGTCTCTGTAATCTTCTAATAAAATTTCCCTCCTTTTTTGTAGCCAGTCAAAGCTGGTTTCTGTTATTAGCAACTCCAAGAGCCCCATAACTACAAATATAGACAAGATACCTCTGTGCAGATCATAGCTGAAACTACAAATGTGGGGAGATCATTGCACAAATTATAAGAGGGAGAGAGGGAGACTGAGTGTGAGAGGGTGAGAGTGAAAGAAAGAAATAGGGAGAAAGTGTGAGTAAGAATGAGAGTAGGGCCAGGGCAAGGCAGGAGCCAAAGCGGGAGCGAGAAGAGTGTGAAGAGCAAGTGAGAGTGAGACAGAGATAGAAACATGAGAGGGTGAGGGGGGAATAGTGGAAGACTAGAGTAAGAGAAACGTACAGGACTTGGAGATCCCGGTAGGAAGGGTGTAGACTGAAAAGTAAAGTCAAGTCATCTGCCTGGAGAATCCCAGGGACAGAGGAGCCTAGTAGGAGGCCGTCTATGGGGTCACACAGAGTTGGATACGAATGAAGCGACTTAGCAGCAGCAGCAGCAGCAAAGTCACATAAAGGCCCTAACTTAGAAAATGAGCCAGGAAGGATAGATAGATAGGTAGACAGACAGACAGATTGATGATAGATAGATAGAACGGAAAAACACAAATTTAAAAATGGAGGCATACTAAGTGAAGTAAGCCAAATAACACATGATATCACTTATATGTGGAATCTAAAAAAATGATACAAATGATCTTATTTATAAAACAAAAATAGACCACAGACTTAGAAAGCAAAGTTATGGTTATTACCAAAGGGGAACAGGAGAGGGATATATTAGCAGATTGGGATTAACATATACACACTGCTATATATAAAATAGATAACCAACAAGGACCTATTCTATAGCACAGGGAACTATACTCAATATGTTGTAATAACCTATAAGGGAAAAGAATCTGAAAAAGAATATATAGATATGTGTGTATCTATATATACACACATATATAACTGAATATAAGCTTCCAATAAATTTAGTTTAGTTATAATGCATATATATATATATATATATACACACACATATATATGAATAACTTTGCTGTATACCTGTAACTAACACAACATTGTAAATCAATTATACCTTTTTTTTTTAATGGAGGAAAAAAATCAGCCTGCAGTAATTCTGACACAGTGATCCACCACACCCAAGGAACTATGAATGGGAAAATATTCCCACTCATAAATATGACCATAGATCAGAATAAACTTGTTTGAAGACTCGGATGACAGAGGCTTCATAAATCCTGAGAGACGTGGTGCAGACACACAAGTGCTCGCTTGCTCCTTTTCAGACAAAGATGATGTCTAGACTAGTGATTTCCTCACTTGAAAATCCACTGGCTTTACAGGAAGAGATAGCTCTGGTCAAGCTTATAAAGTAGGTTTATTGGGCCACTTTTGACCTTCAAGGAGAGTGAAAAAGCTGGCTTAAAATTCACCATTCAAAAAACAAAGATCATGGCATCTGGTCCCATCACTTCATGGCAAATAGATGGGGAAACAATAGAAACAGCGACAGACTTTATTTTCTTGGGCTCCAAAATCACTGCAGGTGGTGACTGCAGACATGAAATTAAAAGATGCTTACTCCTTGGAAGGAAAGTTATGACCAACCTAGATAACGTATTCAAAAGCAGAGTCATTACTTTGCCAACAAAGGTCCATCTAGTCAAAGCTATGGTTTCTCCAGTGGTCATGTATGGATGTGAGAGTTGGACTATAAAGAAAGCTGAGCACTGAAGAATTGGTGCTTTTGAACTGTAGCGTTGGAGAAGACTCTTGAGAGTCCCTTGGACTGCAAGGAGATCAAAGCAGTCAGTCCTAAAGGAAATCAGTCCTGAATATTCATTGGAAGGGCTGATGCTGAAGCTGAAGCTCCAATACTTTGGCCACGTCATGCAAAGAACTGACTCATTGGAAAAGACCCTGATGCTGGGAAAGATTGAAGGCAGAAGGAGAATGGGATGACAGAGGATGAGATGGCTGGATGGCATCACCAACTAGATGGACATGGATTTGAGCAAGCGCTGGGAGTTGGTGATGGACAGGGAAGCCTGCTGTGCTGCAGTCCACGGGGTCACAAAGAGTTGACACAACTGAGTGACTAAACTGAAAGATTAAATTTTCATAATAGCTTTATGAAAAGAATACAGTTTTTTTTCATTAATCATCATACATTATAGCATTTCACAGGTAGTGTATAAAAACCTTCTTGCTTACTTAGGCTAACTCAGTCAGCAATGCCTTACAAGCTTGAGGTATGACTGGAATGAGCAGGGCAGGGCTGAGCAGGGCAGTACTCACAGATGACAGGTGTCTCCTGTTCTGGGAGGCACTGCCCACCTGCCCTGCCTTGTCTTGAATCTGCTTTCATCACACTCTGAGTTTCTGCACTCTGGAGCTCTTGTTTCTCTTAGAAAATGTGTCACCTGCTCTCTCTGTCTGGCCCACTGTGTCCCAGACCCACATCCCCTCCTTGCTTAGCTTCCCTTCTGACATATTTTCACAGTGGAGGAGTTCCTTTCCTTCAGGGCATTCCCCACAAGTTATGATACATGCTAATTGGTAAGATTATCTGACTGATGCTGTCTCTAAAGCATCTAGACTGAAGCCTTTATGAGGGCAAGGACTGTGTGCTTTTTCACTAAATTTCAGCCCCAGGGACTAGCAAAAAGTAGGTGTTCAATAAACACTTGTTATTGAATGGATACAGCTAATTGATTGCTGCTATCTTTTAAGCTCAGTATGCCATTTCTAAAAGGACCAGACAGGCATTTATTTGGGCCAAGAACACTCAGGAGATTGGCATTCTTGTTGTGGTCACTGGTTCTTCCCCTTCCTTCCTGCTGTATCCACTCAGGATCCTGAGAGAATGCTGCTTCTCCACCATTTCTCACATCGGCTCCCCCTCTCCCCTACTCCTTTCTCAAGGTCCCTGTCCCAGTAACACCACCACATGGATGATTGGAAAACCTGTTCACTTATTGTCTTTGTCCTCCCTTGAATCTCACACCTCCATGGAGTTATTCTGCTCAAACTCAGCCTGAGTTTCCATTTTGAGATGGGGGTCCCACTGGTCCCTTTTGCAGCTTCTTCCAAGCGTTGATCAAAACAGTGGCTCTCTACCTTATATATCTAGAATCACCCATGGAGCTCTGTATATTATACAGTTATAATCCAGACACAGGAGGATGGAACATAGCCTATCCTGTTTTTAGCCCAACTGACTTCATCTATCTGAAGAAAAGGTACAGGAAGGTATTTCAAATCAGTCCCCTTGCTAGGCCACAGATTCAGACAGCCAGTCACATACTCACAAGGAAGCACATCAGCCCCTCCCTGACTCACCGCTCTCGCTCTCTGTCGTTATTGTTCCTCAGTCTGTGTCACCATCTGGCAGACATGGAAAACCCCAAAAAAGAACTGGGCCAGAAGTAAAGCGGGAGGTGTGTTCTAAAGTTAGTACGTGGCTTCCTAAGAAAAGAGGTCCCCATAAGGAAAGCACTATGGGTGGGCGATGATGAAAGACAGCACGGGGAGAGTGATGCTGGAAGAAGTTTTTAAAAATACATGTGGACCATGGGAATATGAGAGGGTCAGGCAAACAGAACTATAAGCAAAACCACATGAAGAGAAAACCTGGACTTTGGAGATGGGACTGGGAGATGGGAATGCTTACAACAGTGCCACAGAGGAGGATTTGAGAAAAGTAACCACCTATCATCCATATTACCCAAGAGTGGGGCCAATGAGGGGCTTCCCTGGTGGCTGAGATGGTAAAGAACCCTCCCGCAATGTGGGAGACCTGGGTTCTCGATCTCTGGGTTGGTCAGTTTTGTCATACTTGAAATGGGAAAAGAGAAGAAATCACGTAAACCAAAGCCACAGAAACAACAAAACAGAGGTCTGACCAAAAACTAATACGGGAAAAAGAGCAAGGGAGAATCATTTTGGAAATATAGAAGAAAAGCAAGCCTCTCCAAAAGTGATCTCCTGCAAAATACAAAAGAAAATTTTAGAAAACTATTTTATAAGATGCAAAATGACTTACCTTCATAGTGAAAGAGGGGAAAGCTATAAGAAGATCATCTGGCATAGAGAGACTACAGAACAAGTGAAAAAGATGATGACAGGGAAGAAAGGATCACCAAAAAAAAAAAAAAAATCTGAAAATGTAAAAGCAAAATTCTAATCTTCAATGATGGCAATAAGGAACAAGATGGACACAGCTGGAAACTGACTGTAGGGTCAGCAAGCTTGAGCATTTTTCACACAAAGCAGAAAAAGTTTGCTGATGCCCAAACCCCATTCCTGAAAATTAGAGTTTAACTGACCCAGAGTGGAGCCCAAGCATATTTTTTATTGTTTTTATTTTATTTCATTTTTAATCCAGGCCACATCACAGACCAATTAAATCAGAATTTCTGGGAATGGGACCCAGAGATCAGTATTTTTAAAGCTCCCAGGAAATGACAATGTGCACTCAAAGTTGAGAATGACAGCTCTGGAGTCATTAAAAAATCTGTAGTCATACAAAAATCTGTAGCCTGAGGATTTCAAAGTCATTTTTTGTTCATGAAGACAATAAGAGACATAGTCAGGCATGCAACTTCTTACAAAATACCAATATTTTCTAGAAGAAATAATGTAAGGCATCCTCAACTGACCAAAACACAAAGCAAAAAAAGGAACTAAAAACTAGTAAAGTCATAGTCTAAAAGGTAAGGATCCAGCTTACAATATCAATATTGTTCTTAAAAAAGAATAATAAAATTTTAAAGCATAATTACAAAATAAGTGCCCATTTTATATGATTAATGACTGAAAAGTGACGGTAGAGTAAAAACTGTATTATACACACACACGAATAAACATATATATATGCATACATAGATGTGTGTATTTGTGCATCTATATGTATACACATGAAAAAAACAACTCAAGCAAAATAAAACTATTAAGGCATTTATAAAATTTCTTGAAGTCTCACAATTCTGAGTCAGTTTTGTAACCAGCTACCTGGTTGTACTACTAGAAATAACAGTGTGATAAGTATGTTTCCCTCTGTGAAATAGAGTATGTGTTTTTAAAATATTTTGAGTCACATTTAATCCTGTTTAAACACCCAGCACAAAAAGAGAAGAGTCCTTTCCTACCTTTGCATCAAGTCTGTTTTGATCACTGCTAGCTATGGTTATTGCTGCAAACATACATGGTCTGTTCAAGAGCCACCATTCATTCTGACCACTTTCCTCCTCACCTCAAGTGTAGCCATGCTACATATTTACTCATGTCCTCTGAAATTAAGAGCTTAAGTCTGGGTAACAAATGTAACTCTCTACTTCCTGGAATCCAGCTACTATAGGCAGGTTCTGGCCCTTTTCAATTCTTAAAGTTGTAACCATATTGATTGGCCTTTATCTTCAAAACATAAGGATCAGGGGACTTCTGTCCCTAAGTTAAATGTAGTAGGTCATGGGATATAATGACCTATAATTCCCACTGCAACAACTAGAAAGAGCCAGCTAGATTACAAAAGTTACATTTTTAAGGGTCTCAGGGAATAAGGAAGCAATGAGGGCTCTATGAACTACATTTGTTTTCTTCTTTGGGGATATCCAACAATTCTGGGCATGGACTGAGAATTAAACTTGACTTGTAAAGAATTTTCTTGAGAAAAGAGAAACCAGAGAGGTTTTTGGTAATCTCATGAGGCTGCCGAGAGAAACTAAAAACTTGAGAAGTGCTAAACACAACTGGTTTTCCCCATAGGACATCTTCGGAGTTCAGGGACTATGCAAAGAAGGCTGGGAAGTTTGGCAGAAGAATTCCAAAAGGCATAATACAATCTCCTTCAGGTTCATAGTGCTAAGAAGAAAAAGTCCAACCAGAGAAAGAGGTCCTCCCATTCAAACACATAACCAGGTACCCCTTGGGACATCTTTTAGGTTTCAAAGTTGAGACAGGGCCAGGAGAGAAAGGTAAAGAGCTAAGTTTAAAACTGCAAAGTCCAGCACTAAATTTCCCACTCTCAGGACTGAGAAGACAGAGATCCTGTAGGCTCTAATCAAAAGCCCAGATGGACTATGTTTGACGAAAAGGGAAAAATGAGAAGTAGACTAAAGTCTTTCAAAAGTAACCCCTACCCCCTCTCAAAGGTAAACTCTTCCTTCCATTGCCTAACAGGAAAAGTGTAAATAAACCCTTTCCAGTGTGGAGTGCAAACCCTTTCCAGTGTGGAGTGTAAACCCTTTCCAGTGGGGGGTATAAACCCTTTCCAGTGTGGAGTGTAAACCTTTTCCCGTGTGGGGCATCATCTAGGGCCTCTGCAGTGCTTTTTACAATGTCTGACAAAACATTCCAAGACACGCAAAAAAATAGCGAAAGATGATTGATAATTATAATCAAGAAAAGATAAATAATAGAACCAGACCTACAGATAATTCAAATAGTGAAGCTAACAGTCAAGGATTCTAACTGATGAATATATTACAGGAAATAGAAGAAAAGTGAGAAAATGGATGAAAGGATAAGGAATATTAACATAGATAGGGATTCTATGTAAAAAAGAAAAATTAGATGGGCAAAATACTGAAGTTGAGAACACATTTAGCAGCAGACTCAACAGAGAAGACAAAATTATTAGACTCTAAGATACTACAATAGAAAATATGCAAATTAAGCATGGGTACGTATAAAAATAAAACAGAGCATTAGAGACACATGAAACAAAGTTAAAAGGTCTACCGTATTTCAACAAAGTACTAGAAGATGAGGAGAAATAAATTGAAGCAGAAATAATATTTGAAGAAATAATGGCCAAGACTTTTCCAAAGTTGATAAGATAACATCTCCCAGATCCAAGAGAAGCTCAGCAAATTCTAAGCAGGACTAAAACAAGCAAATGAACAAACAGACCATATATAGACATATTTTTGTCAATGTCTAATAGTCAAGGATTGAGATTAAATTTTTAAAGCAGCCAGGGGGGAAAATACATTAGCTTCAAACGAGCAACAATAGGGCTAATGGTTGCTCTCAAAGTGCACTTAATAAAAAGATAGCATTCTCAAAGTGCTAAAATAAAATGTTGTCAACCTAGAATTCCACAGTCATTTGAAATATCATCAAAAATGAAAGCAAAATAAAGAAACTTTCAGAAAAATCAAAGTGAGAGACATGTTTACAAGCAGATCCATACTGCTGAAACGTGACAGGTAATGATCATTTGAAAGCACAGGACTGAAAGAAGAAATGACAAGCATCAGAAGGTGTAAATATGTGGGCAAACTTGAAATACTTTTGACTGCTTCACATAACAATAATAATAATGTCTTGTGGGATTTATAACATGTAAATAAAATATATGACAATAATAGCACAAAGGTTAGGATGGACTGTATTAAATCAAGGATGCATATTATAATCTCTAGAAAAACGTCAAAAGAAAACCACAATAATTTATGACTGCTGCTGCTGCTAAGTCGCTTCAGTCATGTCCGACTCTGTGCAACCCCATAGATGGCAGCCCACCAGGCTCCCCCGTCCCTGGGATTCTCCAGGCAAGAACACTGGAGTGGGTTGCCATTTCCTTCTCCAATGCATGAAAGTGAAAAGTGAAAGTGAAGTCGCTGAGTCGTGTCCAACTCTCAGTGACCCCATAGACTTGCAGCCTTCCAGGCTCCTCTGTCCGTGGGATTTTCCAGGCAAGAGTATGAGCAGCCACCTATTAATTGAGTAGAGAAATGAAATCATAAAATACACTTGGTTAATCCAAAAGTTGAAATGAAGAACAAACAAAGATGAACAAAATAAATAATAAAATGGTGGGCTTAAACCCAACTATATTAATTATTCCATCTAATATAAATGAACTAAATAATTTTTAAAAAATAGATTATTAGTTTGAATAAATTAAAACCCCACAACAGTATGTTGTCAAAAACAGAATCACTTTAAATATAGAGATAAAGAAAGGCCTTAATGGAAATCTTAACTTTTTTTTCAAAAAATCAAATCATGTAGAATATATTCTCTGATTACAAAGGAATTAAAATATAATCAATAACAGAAAACAATTAGAAAATCCCCCAAATATTTGAAATTATGTAATGAACTTCTAAACAACTCAAAAATAAGAAATAAATTAGAAAATACTATGAACAGAATGATAATGAAAATGATTTACGTAACAGTGATGCCATAAAGGAAACTTATAGTTCCAAATGCATAGTGCCTATTGGGTGAAGGGAAGGGAGATTGGAGAAGGAAAGAGAAGAGAAATATTGAGAAGCAACAAACTTAATTCACATGTCAGGCAAGTTAAATCCAAAGAAAATAGAAAAACAGGAAATATTATGAATAGAAATCAATGAAATAGATTAAGAACATGTAACAGGAAATAAACAAAGACAAAAGTTGGTTCTTAATGCCAGTGATAAACCCTTAATAAAACTGATCAAGAACAAAAGGGAAAACATAAATGACCAACACCAGGGATAAAAAGGAGGCCATCACTACAGACATTTAATAGACAAGAGAATAATGAACACCCTTATGTAACTTTATTTTTAAAATTTAGATGAAATGGATAAAATGTTTTTTAGTTACCAAAATGGACACTAGGACCCATTTAAAATCTCAACAGTTCTGAATCAATTAAAGAAATTAAATCCTCAATATATCAAATTGCTTTAAGAACTAGAATAGTTCTATACCTGCTAAAAAGATTGAAATAATTTTAAAATCTTTCAGTCTCAAAGATTGGACAGAGATGAAAAGACCAAGGACAGGGGCCGGTAGGGGAGGAAGAGCCCTCAGACGAAAGGCCAAGGCCGGTAGAGTAGGAAGAGCCTAGATACATGTTTAACGCAGAAGCCTAGCGAAGAGCGAGGCTCAGGAAGGAGGAGAGGTCAGCCACATCAAGTGCGGCTGAGAAATCAACTGAGATGTGGGGAGAGGACTACTGATCCTGGTAAGAGCCTGTTCAGTGGTGTGGTGGAGGTGAAAACCCACTGGAGTGAGCTGAGGAGAGATAAACATAGACCCGGAGTCAGCTAACAGTTTCCAATTTTTTCAGTGAAGGGAAACAGGGAACGCAGCAGTTGCTAAAGAGAATGTGGAATCATGTTTTTCTAAGATGGGTGATATTAAGTCAAGATCCAGTAGAGAGGGCGAAGTCAATGATACACAAGAGGAAGGAGACAGCTGTGGGGGCTGACGGCAGGTGAGAGCGCATGGGATCAAAGATATACATGCACTTCTCTGCAAGAAAGACTCTTTATGGTCCATACAGAAGTGGCTCAGTAAAGAGACCGAAAGACTCTTCATGGTCCATACAGAACTGGCTCAGTAAAGAAACCGAAACTTGAAAAGGTAGAAACAGAAAGCAACATTGTTCTTGCCTGTCACCATCCTGTGAAACCAATTCTTTCAACTTGTGCTGCCCTGCTCCTGGGTACAACCTCCAGAATATCTCATGGCTTTTTCAGTTACTCTTAACAACAACAACAACATCAAAAACCCACAGATTGCGTTTAGCATCCAGGACATTATTGAAACTCCAAAATTTATTGAATTTTAAGTTTCTCCCAACTGTCAGCTCTGGCCTGCCCCCACATTAGGAAATTATCAGTGAGGGAAGGGAAAGGAGAGGATGTTTTCCCGTTCTTGCTTGTTCTGCCTCATCTATTAGCCTGACCTGCAGGTGTTTGGTCTTTCCTGAGTTGAAGCCTGGTAGGAAGGAAAAGAAGAGGGAAGAAAGGCCTTATTTGATTGGTGACTTACAATTTGGCCCTTTCAGGGTACAGAATTGAAAAGCTATTTCTCTCTCTTCTAAAGCATTTTTGTGGATCCTTCAAAGATTTCCCATAGATAAGTTTCCCAACGATAATAGCTGGACTCCTCCACGTGGTTTTTTGATGCCACCTCCATTTCTTGGGGGTCACTTTCCCCCTCCAAGCAGTCTTCTTGAATAGAGTCCATTACTAAATGACCCAGTCTGGTCCATGGGATCCTTATCTGACCAAGCAGAAATGCCCTTGCCCCACTGAACTCTGGAAATATAGCTCATGACCAACCAAACTCTACTCCATGGATCCAGACCAGCCAACTAGAGACAGTCTGTCCTCTTCAGACTTTTTAGGTATTCCGTCACACTCCAAGGTACACATGACAACTCTGCGTCTCTAAAGACTTCCTTAGTGGGTTTGAAACGGCAGAAACATTCCCTCTTCCATCCACTCCCTGCCTGCAACAACTTTCTCCAAAGATACTCTTAATCCTGGCATCTTTATCCCTTTTATTCTATCACTTGGAGGTGAGTCATGGACTAATGACAGCAGAACAGGAGTCAGTCTCTAAGCATATTCTGCAAAGGTGGCCTAAAATCTCTCTTTAGGATCCTGGAATATTTGGTTCTCAGACTTAAGGCCTCTGCCAAAACTCTGAGAGCAAAAGGGTTCCATTTTAACATTCCACAGGGAATACATAAAAAGAAGCAGGAGTGCATAGTCAGTGTGGCCAGCTGGGTGGCCAGACTCAGCCAATGTTGCATTTGAGTCCCACAGATTCTTCACTCCAACACCACACATATCGCTCTTTCTAAGCATTCATCTCTCTTTGTACTTTAGAGCAACAGGAGTAGGAGAAAGCAGGGTGACCATGTACCACTGCAAAGGCTATTCACCACACAGGGGCACCAGGCTGAGGGCCAAGTCAGGATTGAAATGGAGGCCATATTTCATCATGTCCCCCCGTCTGGGGCTGTGTTATCCCTGAGGGGCACTTGTTTTATTCAATTTGCAGAAAGTTGGTTAGCAGAGGCCCTGGAAGAAGCTACAAAAGCATAGGAGTAACTACCAGCACAAAATGAACTATAGTAACTCTGGAGTAAAAGAGAGAGCACTGCCATAGAGTGTGACTTTGATCTTTATTCAACATGATGGTAGGACTTGATAGAGGAAATCCAGAAGCAACACTGACTGGAGACTGAGGATAAGAGGCAAGCAAAGAGAGGGTCTAATAAGAAGGAATGAGCAAACTTAAAACTGAATTAAAACATTCGTGAGTTGCAGTCAATTTACTTCAAATACAGAGATAAGCCATGTAAAATTACTTTCTCTCATTTTGAAATATTACTTTGCCTTGGTCTATTTTCTTAAATGTTTAAATGTTACAGCCATGGTTCCAAGCTCCTTTGCACTCATAGGATTCCAGACTCTGTCCAGGGGGTTAGCAACACAGTCTGAGCGCACCTCCCTTCCTCTCCTTTGCCTGGAATGTTTGACTCTCTGAGCTCAGCCAAAGGCCTGGCTGGGGAGGTGGCTCAGCCACGACTGATGTCTCTGTCGACACGAATGGTGGATAACAGTTGTCTGCACCTCCCTTACGTTACTACTCAGAAAGGAATATAAATCTAGGGAGCTCTAGGAAGCGGGCTTCTGCCTGTAATGATGGTATACTACTCTGGTTATATTTTCTAAGTGTGCCTGGATTGGTGAGAGAGAGAGAGAGAGAGGAAAAAATGGGGTGAGAGGGGTTGTAAGGAGGTAGGGAAAAAGAGAGGGAGGTGGGGAGAGAAAGAAAGCAGAGGAGAAGAAAGGAGAGGAAGTGGGGGGAAGGGGAAGGGAGGGAAAGGGAGGGGAGGAGAGGGGAGCTATTGTGTGGCATTTAGTCACCTGAAAATTCTTAGCCATAGAGTTGTCTTTTCTTGGATATAACACAAAACAAGTTGTTATCCAAGTAAACACAGATTTTTTAAAAATTCTCACTTTACCTTTTTAAAATGGAGATATAACGTGTAACACTGTATATGTAAAGGTATACAATATATAGATGTGATACATTTTTATACTGCAATATGATTACCACTGCGGTGTTAGCAAACACCTCTGTCACAAACACAGAATTTTAAAATTCTACGATCAAAATAAACCAAACATAAAAGTGCAAGATGAAACACTAAGGTTGAGTACCCACTTTATTAGCAAGTAAAAGTAGCCAGGAAGATAGGTACATCCTCCCCGGCGCTCACAGGCATTTAGCGTTTCATATGGCCCACTATTTATAAAGCTACCCAGTGGCATCTGGGCCTTAACCATTGCCGGGAAATGCTCAGCTTCCTCAGAGCCCCTCCCCTGGTAGCAGAGGCAGCGAGGTGCTTCCTCAATTTAGGGACAGGTTTTTTTCCCCTGTTTCCTCCTTTTCCGTATCCACATCGGACCCTGACAACTGAGGGCAAAACCAGACAACGAACCTCTGAGCAGATTTACGCTTCATGGGCTTGTTCCTAGACATTCATTCAGGGCAGCAGAGCCCTAAACCAGCTATGACAGGCGGAGGGGTCTGCCTTGCAACCAGAAAGGAGACGTGGCTGTCCACCCGGCACTGCAGGGACAACAAACACAAAGGGGCTGAGCTCCTTGCCTGGCATGAGAGTCCACCCTGACAGGTTCTCTCTAGCGGGAGAACTGCTGGGTAGAAAAGAAAGCGTGTTATTATTTTTGAGCAATATTGGGTATCTATTATATCCAGGTAGATAAAATTGGTATTGTAATTTATATTTTTATATTAGCACATTTATTATTGCTTATTTAGTGTTTTTCCTCTCTTTGAGTTTTTCTTTTTTCTTATTATTTTTTTTTTGTATATTAGAAATATCAACCCTTTGATCTGCTATATAGGCTGCACATTCTCTCTCCACTTTTCATTTGTCCTTAAACTTTGTTCAGGGCAAATAATTTGCCATGCAGACATTTTAAATTTTCATGTGGTCAGACCTGTTGTTCTTTTAGAACTTCTTGGTGTTATACTATGCTTAGAAAGGCCTTTTCTATCTCAACATGATAAAAATTCTCATCCTTCCAGGGTCTTTGTTGTTGATTTTGTGTGAATCTTTAGGGATCTAACTATTTTTTATTTTCAAATGTTTGAAAAGAGATCTTGCATATCCCTCTCCAATCTAAATGACTGAACAAGTGAATGAAAATAAGGTTTGGAGCTTGTCAAATATTCTCTCATTTTTTGCCTTTGCTCTGGATACAGAGCAAAGAAGGGATTGAGAAGGGATCACAGAGATTACACATCCCTCCTATTTTTGTCACTTCCTCTAAATAATAATTTAGAGGCGCTTCCTTTGTAGCTCAGTCAATAAAGAATCTGCCTGCAATGCAGGAGACCTGGGTTCAATTCCTGGTTCAGGAAGATCTCCCAAAGAAGGAAATGGCAACCCACTTCAGTATTCTAGCCTGGAGAATCTCATGAACAAAGGAGCCTGGCAGGCTACAGTCCATGGGGTTGCAAGAGTCAAATGCAACTTAGTGACTAAACCACCACAACCACCTAAATAATAATTAGTTAACAAAACAGCCATATTGGAAACACAATGTCTCTCAGAGACTTGCAATACTTTCACAAGTTCTTACTGGTTAAAGTCTTATCATAATTTTCTTAAGGAGCAACTTTCTTCCCATTCTAGATTCCAGACAGATGATTTGGACTTTGGCAATCTGCCCTGGAAGAAATAAACTAGCATTCCATTCCTGGCTGCATTTGGTTGAGGCTCTATTGAGCGTGGGTGGTTTGGGGCAATAAAAAGAAGGCCAGCCATAATAAGAATTATATCTGTTTAAAAAATGGACACATTTCAATTGTTGCAGATTTCTGGTACTGTTTTAAGATACATGAAAAACCACAGAAATATTTTGTCCACGTGCCCCCAAACTCTCTATCTGACTATAGCTCTCTTGGATTTAAACATACCAAAGTGATCAAGGGTCATTTCCTGAATTTCTGCCAAATGTTCCAATAAACTTAAATTGGATTAATTCAAATTCCAAGGAAAACACTGAAGTGATTTTTGAAAAGGAAAAGAGATGTTTGAACTAAAAACATAGTCAATAGTAATTTACAAACTGAAGATTTTATGTCAATACTCAATTTGGGAAAAGCAACTCTTGTAGGAATTTCCCTTCTTTCCCCCAAGATACAAATAGCCAGCATGTTCATATGGACTCCACAGCTTACTGTAAATGGAAGAACTTGCATTTCACTTCTAAAAATAGGTAAAATATTCTGTAAAAAGAAATAAATCTCATACCAAAGAGTCCCTTATTAAAACAGGTATTTTTACATTTTTACCATATAGATATTAATTATTTATGAGGTTAAAAAAAGATCCATGTGTCACTAAACTCTTGGGCCTGATCTAGAGTTAGGCCTTAGACTGAACATTCCAAAAGTCTAATTTATTTGGAAAATGCTAGAAGATCAGCTTTTACCTTTGTAAGGATATTATTTTGTTGTTCACTGTGGTGAAAGATTAAAACTTCTTTGTTCATTTACTCACAGGAAAAGAAAAAGACTACTTTAAAACATAATGGCAAACA
Organism: Neotragus pygmaeus; assembly: GCA_006410875.1. NCBI lineage: Eukaryota > Metazoa > Chordata > Mammalia > Artiodactyla > Bovidae > Neotragus > Neotragus pygmaeus. The sequence goes on along the minus strand of SJYV01018792.1, from coordinate 485,433 downwards.
TGCAGGCCTTGACAGATTTTATCAGGCATATGTCTTTCACCCAAGATTCCACATGGTTTTAAAATTCTCACTCTTATTTCATTCAAGCAGTTAAATTTGTAATGAATTTTATGCCCCAAATTTGCAAAAAGGATAAAAATGAAAAGATAGCTTTTAATGAGGGTAAGGGAGGAGCAGGCTAAAGCTTAGAAATTGGAAAGAGCAATTCTGGTAAGACAAGCAAAAGCTTGTGAAAAGATGCTCAACATCACTAATTATCAGAGAAATGCAAATCAAAACCACAATGTCAGGTATCAGCTCACACAGGTCAAAATGGCTATCATCAAAAAATTACAAACAATAAATTCTGGACAGAGTGTGAAGAAAAGGGAACCTTCCTACACCTGTTGGTGGGAATGAAAATTGGTACAGCCACAATGGAGAACAGAATGGAGGTTCCTTAAAAAAAATCGTTGCCATGTGATCCAGCAATCCCAGTCCTGAACATATATCCAGAGAAAACCCAATTTGAAAAGATACATGGTAAAGCATAATCTTAGGGAAAAAAAAAAAAAGAAAAGATGCATAGGACTTCCCTGGTGGCCCAGTGTCTGAGACCCCATGTTTCCAATGCAAGGGGCCTGGGTTTGATTCCTGGTTGGGCAACTAGTTCCCACATTCTGCAACTAAGACTGCATGCCACAACTAAAGATATCATGTACTACAACTAATACCAACCATGTGTGTGTGAAATGTGAAAGCCGATCAGTCGTGTCTGACTCCTTTTTTTTTGCTAAACACATCTGATACTATTTTTTTTATTAATTTGAGGATAATTACTTTATAATATTGTGATGGTTTTGCCATACATTAACATGGATTTGCCACAGGTATACATGTGTCCCCCAGATCCTGAACACCCTCCCACCTCCCTCCCCACCCTAACCGTCCGGGGTGTCCCAGAGCATTGGCTTTGGGTGCCCTGCTTCATGCATCAAACTTGCACTGGTCAGTTATTTTACATATGGTAATGTACATGTTTCAACGCTACGCTCTCAAATCATCCTACTCTCGTCTTCTCCCACTAAATCCAAAAGTCTGTTTTTTACATATGTGTCTCCTTTGCTGCCCTGCATGTAGGATCATTGGTACTGTCTTTCTAAATTCTATATATATATTTAATATATAGTATTTGTCTTTCTCTTTCTGACTTACTTCACTCTGTGTAATAGGCTCCAGGTTCATCTGCTAAGTCATTTCAGTCGTGTCTGACTCTGTGCAACCCCATAGACGGCAGCCCACCAGGCTCCCCCATCCCTGGGATTCTCCAGGCAAGAACACTGGAGTGGGTTGCCATTTCCTTCTCCAATGCATGCAAGTGACGAGTGAAAGTGAAGTTGCTCAGTCGTGTCCAACTCTTAGCGACCCCACGGACTGCAGCCCACCAGGCTCCTGCAGCCATGGGCTTTTCCAGGCAAGAGTACTGGAGTAGGGTGCCATTGGTTCATCTACCTCATTAGAACTGACTCAAATGAATTCCTGTTTATAGCTGAGTAATATTCCATTGTGTCCCACTCTTTGCAATCCCATGGACTACAGCCCACCAGGTTCCTCTGTCCATGGAATTCTCCAGGCAAGAATACTGGAGTGGGTTACCATCTCCTTCCCCAGAGGAACTTCCCAACCCAGGGATCAAACCCAGGTCTCCTGCATTATAGCCGGATTCTTTACCATCTGAGCGCCAGGGAAGCCCCAAGACCCAGCATAGTCAAATAAATAAATAAATAAAAATATTTGTTTTAAAAGAATAAAAGAAAAGATACATGTACCACAATGTTTATGGCAATACCACTTACAATAGCCAGGACATGGAAGCAACCTAGATGTCCACTGACAGAAGAATGGATAAAGAAGATGTGGTGTATATATATATATATATATATATATATATATATATACATGAATATTACTCAGCCATGAAAAAGAATGAAATAATGCCATTTGCTGCAACATGGATGGACCTAGAGATTCTCATACTGAATAAAGTAAGTCAAATAGAGAAAGACAAATATCATATGGCTTATATGTGGAATCTTAAAAAATGGCACAAGTGAAGTTATTTATAAACAGAAATAGAGTCACAAATGATGTAGAAAAGCAAAAAACTTTAAAATTACCAAGCAACTGCAACAGGGGGATTGTGGTGCTGAATGAAAAGCCCTATTTGGGCTACAACTCTATAAATCAGCTGGACTTGTCACCATCTGAAAATAGATTCCAAGAGAAGAATAAAACCTCTAGAATCTGAATAGATGAAAGATTGAAAGACATATACAAAATGTCAATGATGATTATCTCTGGGTTTAGAATTAAAGGAGTTCTGATTTATTTTTAGTACTTTTGGGGGACATTTTCCTATAAAACATGATATTCATATGATTTTTAAAAAATTTTTTGAAGTGCAAAAAACAAACAAAAACAACAATAGAACAAAACTCATTTATCTTGAGTTATTATCTATTCCAAATATTACTAATTGTAACATCAACTCTGCCTAACAATGTCGTGTTAGGCAGAGTAAAGGCTCTCCAAAGATGTCCAGGTCCCACTCCCTGGGGCTTGTGCACATGGCAGAAGGAACTTTGCAGATGTGATTAAGCTGAGGATTTTGAGATGTTCAAGATGATCCTGGATTAACTTGGTGGACCCCCTGTAATCATGAGGGTCCTTATAAGGAGGCAGGAGGATCCAAGTAAGAGAAGAAAGGTAGTGATGATGGAGCAGAAAGCTAGAGTCAGAGGAAACGCGCAGACGTTAAACTTCTGGCTTTGAAGATGGAAGAAGGGCTATGAGCCAAGGCATGCAGGTGGCCCCAGAAGCTGAAAAGGGCAAGGAAATGGATTCTCCTTTATGTCTCCAGAAGAAACATAGTCCTGCCAACACCTTTGATTTTAGCTCAATGAAACTGATTTTGGATTTGTGACCTCTAGAACTATAAGATAATAAATTTGGGGTTTTTTGTGGGTTTTTTTTTTTCGTGGTTTTGATTTTTGTTTTTCTAATAAAGCACTTCTTTTTTTAAAAGATTTATTTATATATGTATTTATTTATTTGGGATCTTCCAAGATCAGGGATCGAACCTGTGTCCCCTGAAATACAAGGTGGATTCTTTACCACTGGATCACCAGGGAAGCTCGGTTTGAGTTGTTTTAAGCCACTGAATTTGTGAGAATTTTTTTTATGGCAGCAGTAGGAAAGTGACACATTAGCCTAGCCCANATATATATATATACATGAATATTACTCAGCCATGAAAAAGAATGAAATAATGCCATTTGCTGCAACATGGATGGACCTAGAGATTCTCATACTGAATAAAGTAAGTCAAATAGAGAAAGACAAATATCATATGGCTTATATGTGGAATCTTAAAAAATGGCACAAGTGAAGTTATTTATAAACAGAAATAGAGTCACAAATGATGTAGAAAAGCAAAAAACTTTAAAATTACCAAGCAACTGCAACAGGGGGATTGTGGTGCTGAATGAAAAGCCCTATTTGGGCTACAACTCTATAAATCAGCTGGACTTGTCACCATCTGAAAATAGATTCCAAGAGAAGAATAAAACCTCTAGAATCTGAATAGATGAAAGATTGAAAGACATATACAAAATGTCAATGATGATTATCTCTGGGTTTAGAATTAAAGGAGTTCTGATTTATTTTTAGTACTTTTGGGGGACATTTTCCTATAAAACATGATATTCATATGATTTTTAAAAAATTTTTTGAAGTGCAAAAAACAAACAAAAACAACAATAGAACAAAACTCATTTATCTTGAGTTATTATCTATTCCAAATATTACTAATTGTAACATCAACTCTGCCTAACAATGTCGTGTTAGGCAGAGTAAAGGCTCTCCAAAGATGTCCAGGTCCCACTCCCTGGGGCTTGTGCACATGGCAGAAGGAACTTTGCAGATGTGATTAAGCTGAGGATTTTGAGATGTTCAAGATGATCCTGGATTAACTTGGTGGACCCCCTGTAATCATGAGGGTCCTTATAAGGAGGCAGGAGGATCCAAGTAAGAGAAGAAAGGTAGTGATGATGGAGCAGAAAGCTAGAGTCAGAGGAAACGCGCAGACGTTAAACTTCTGGCTTTGAAGATGGAAGAAGGGCTATGAGCCAAGGCATGCAGGTGGCCCCAGAAGCTGAAAAGGGCAAGGAAATGGATTCTCCTTTATGTCTCCAGAAGAAACATAGTCCTGCCAACACCTTTGATTTTAGCTCAATGAAACTGATTTTGGATTTGTGACCTCTAGAACTATAAGATAATAAATTTGGGGTTTTTTGTGGGTTTTTTTTTTTCGTGGTTTTGATTTTTGTTTTTCTAATAAAGCACTTCTTTTTTTAAAAGATTTATTTATATATGTATTTATTTATTTGGGATCTTCCAAGATCAGGGATCGAACCTGTGTCCCCTGAAATACAAGGTGGATTCTTTACCACTGGATCACCAGGGAAGCTCGGTTTGAGTTGTTTTAAGCCACTGAATTTGTGAGAATTTTTTTTATGGCAGCAGTAGGAAAGTGACACATTAGCCTAGCCCAAATCAAGCATGAAATGCATAAATTTTCACTCACTGAAAAAAGAGTCTCACACAGAGAAGGGGAAGCCCATATAGAGATCTTTTTTTCAATGAGTGAAAATTTATGCATTTCACACTTGATTTGGACTAGACTAATATGTCAGTTTCCAACTACTGCCATAAAAAAAAAAAAAATTACATACAAAATTCAGTGGCTTAACACAACCCAAACTGGGCTTTCCTGGTGATCTAGTAGTTCCTTGCAATGCAGAGACACACAGGTTCAACCCCTGATCTGAGGAGATCCCACGTGCTGCAAAGTAACTAAGCCTGAGAACCACAACTACTGAGCCGGTGTTCTAGAGCCCGCGAGCCTCAACTACTGAGCCCTGAGTGCCTCAACTACTGAAGCCCACGAGCCCAGATCCTGTGCTCTGCAACAAGAGAGCGGCTTTTCAGGGGGTGCTAGTGGTAAGGAATCTGCCTGCCAATGCAGGAGATGTGGGTTTGATCCCTCAGTGGGGAAGATCCCCTGGAGTAGGAAATGGCACCCTGCTCCAGTGTTCTTGCCTGGAAAATACCATGGGAGAGGAGCCTGGTGGGCCACAGTCCATGGGCTGGCAAAAGTCAGACATGACTGAGCACATCTCTGTGTGAGAAATTTTGGGTAACAGTATTCTCAACAGATGAATACAAAGGGCTAGCAGCATGGAGTAGCTGTGTAGGGAAAAGAGCTGGAGGAACTGATCGGCATAGGGACCATACTTGCAATCAAAAAGACCCAAGGTAGGGGAGTGGAGGACATCAGGGGATATCAGCTCCTCCCAAAATGAGAGTTTCAAGGTGAAGAAGACCAATTCCAGCGGACAGCGTGGTGGAGACTCCAATCCTGGAGATTCATTGTTAAATTTTTCCTCTTTCCTGACCAGCCAGGAGCAAACAAACTAATTTGCCCCACTCAACAAACATCTCTAGAAATATGTACCCCATGATTAAAAAGGTGCCTAGGGGTGGTTTTCTGGGTGATAAGACAAGCATAATTTGTCTTCCTCCTACTTGCTAGTGAGATGGCCTGCAGTGGGTCCCCAAGGGAAGCCTGGCAGAGAGGAGAGCTGTCATCCCTGGAAGTTAATAAACACTCAGTGAGGACCAGTGCTGCCACCCAGGCCTAGCCAGGGCCAGGGCCAGTAATGAAGAGCAGGATGACAGCCACCTGAGGCTTTGAGAAGGGCGGTGCCTCCCCTCCCCCTCCCCAGGCAAGGGTGCAGGAACCCAGGGCCATCTGTCCTGGGCTGTCCTACCCAGGGCCCTTGGCTGTCCTACCTCCACAGGCCCACTGAAGTCACACAGACCTCGGGGTGGCCAGCTCCCAGCATTCCAAGCTCAGCCACGGAAACAGCTCCTTGCTCAGGGGCACAGGGTAACAGAGGCCAGCATTTCCCATGGCTCTTTCCTGAAATTCCAGTGTGTGCCATATAGATTGTGGGAAAACTTATTTTAGTGAAATTTTGTGTGCTAGACAGCTGAGACTTGCAAGGCATGAATGGGAGTTGTTTTGTAAGGGGACCAGTGGCAGATGGCTTGACCTCAACTACTTGGAATTCTTGCAAATTTCCAATCATCTGAGGGCCTCACTTTCTTCATTGCAAAAGGGGACCATACTATCTGAATCTAATTGAATCTAATTCATATGACTGTTATGAGGTTTTCAGCCTGCAACTTTTCTAGGGCTCAGTGTTAGCTGATATCATTATTGTCATTGTTACTATCATTGGTACAGCTTTCTCAGGCTTTTCCTTATCCATTCAGCAGAGACATAGTGACTGCTCACTTATGCACAGACACCAGGGACACAAGAGGTGAGTAAATTCCCTTAGCAGCCCAAAAAGAACTCAGGTTTAGGACAGATGTATGCAAAACCTATAATGATGATAAGCTGGTCATACCACCATCACAACAGCACAGAAAAGGAAGTCTAACTGCAGTTACTCAGTTCTTTGATCCAACCTTATGGATTACAATTGCAAATTGGCAGTCACTGACATATTATGTTTGGTCTATTCATATTCAGTGACTTCAAAATTTTTTTACTTTTTATAAAATGTTTCAAACCTACAGAAAACTAAAAGAAATAATACAATAAGCACACATATGCCCAATATCTAGATTAAATCATTGCTATCCTTTTACTATGCTTGTGTGTGTATATAGAAAGAAAGAAAAAGGAATTTCAAAACATTATTACACTTCATGCCTAAAAATCTCAACATGAAACTCTAAGAAAATTTAAGAACTTCCCTTATATATCATTATATACCACAATACCATTATTACACCCAATTAAGGTAACTAGAAACTCCTAACACCTTCAGTTCAGTTCAGTCGCTCAGTCGTGTCTGACTCTTTGTGACCCCATGAATTGCAGCACAACAAGCCTCCCTGTTCATCACCATCTCTCGGAGTTCACTCAGATTCATGTCCAGCAAGTCCATGATGCCATCCAGCCATCTCATCCTCTGTCGTCCCCTTCTCCTCCTGCCCCCAATCCCTCCNGACTCTTTGCCACCCCATGAATTGCAGCACGCCAGGCCTCCCTGTCCATCTCCAACTCCCGGAGTTCACTCAGACTCATGCCCATCAAGTCAGTGATGCCAGCCAGCCATCTCATCCTCTGTCGTCCCCTTCTCCTCCTGCCCCCAATCCCTCCCAGCATCAGAGTCTTTTCCAATGAGTCAACTCTTCACATGAGGTGGCCAAAGTACTGGAGTTTCAGCTTTAGCATTATTCCTTCCAAAGAAATCCCAGGGCTGATCTCCTTCGACAGCGCTTCTAATGCCCAGCTGTCATCCTGTAAGTATCTATGGCCCGAGAGAAGCATTAGCTCAAACAGGACAGACTTTTCTAAATTTCTTTCGTAACTGTCCAATCCAGGGCAGACAGAGCAGTATCACGGCGTCAGGAACCAAGGCTCCACAGGCTTGTCTCTTGAATTCACATCCTCGCTCCACTCTCAAGGCCGCCATCTTAGCTCAGGACGCCATCTTCTCTTCCTTAGACTACCGTCATGGCCTTCCTTCTGGTGTCATTGCTTCCAGGCAACTTCCTCATTATTCCCTGAAACCAATGTGATCTGAGTGTTCTCAAGAAGATTCTAAATTTATTACAATGGGAGTCAAGGCCCTTCAAATCATGGCCTGGGCTTACCATTCCATCTGCATTTCCAGCCAATCGCTCACACTCTGTTGGCATTTTCCAAACACTTCACAAACTCTTGTTCCTTCCTGGTTTTTGCTGGACTGGAACTCCTCTTCTCACCTCTACTCTGTCCTTTCTCAGCCTCATCACTCTTCAAGGCCCACATTGGATGTGATCTCATTTGCTAAGTGCTATCTCCTTTCTGGGCTCTTCTGCCCACCAAAATGAACTCCATAAATATTTAATGAGCATAAAGCAAGGCAAAGGACTATAGATAGTGACATAAATAAGAGTGATTCTGCCCAAAGTGGTTAAATATTTAGCAGATGAAATGGAAACTTTACTCATTAGAATAAAACATTATCAACAGGATAACAGCAATATGATCAGACTGCTATGGGGGTGCTTAATCTCGCCTCCAGACAAAATCAAAGGTTCTACAGCTATGTACAATACTACTTTCTTAATTTAGTACTTGTATGGTCAATAAATATACTTGTATCTTTCTTCCCTGCCAAATTATGAGTTTGTGGGGAAGGGGGCCCCGGGGAGGCCACTCCAAGATATGCTTCAATAGAATACTGATTATTTTGAATTAAGGTTACTTAAGAAACAGCCAATTCAAGAGGTACACTTTGACCCTCCTTTGTCTCTCTGAAAGCAGGAAATAAATATCCCATGGGAAGGGACCACTCCCTGCACGTGAAGGTAGAAGGAAAGAGAGAGTTCCAGACTGAGAAGCCTATAAATAAACCTTGTTACTTCTCTATTAATTTACTACCCAAACTTTGCCTAAACTCCTTAATAATTAAGCACCCAACCTAAGTTTCTTTGTCCTATCAGTTCCTCTCAAATTTATTGTCTAAAAAACATAAAAATTGCTTGCATTAGCTTTGTTTTGGTCCTGTTTCTGAGAGACTCCATGCTAACCAGTTAAACTTNACAGAGGATGAGATGGCTGGATGGCATCACGGACTCGATGGACGTGAGTTTGGGTGAACTCCAGGAGATGGTGATGGACAGGGAGGCCTGGCATGCTATGATTCATGGGGTCGCAAAGAGTTGGAAACTACTAAGTGACTGAACTGAACTGAAGCATTATTCTTGCTGTAAATATGTGTCTCTATTCTAAATAATTTTTGATATGTACTTTTTAAACCTCTATTAATTCATTTTTGTTATGTGCATTTAATTTATTGAAATGTCTTTATTTTTAAAAAAATTTTTATTGAGGCATAGTTGATTTACAATGTATTACTTTCAGGTGTACAACAAAGTGAATCAGTTATACATATACACATATCCACTCTTTTGTAGAATCTTTTCCCATATAGATTATTACAGAGTACTGAGTAGAGTTCCTTGTGCTATACAAGAGGTCTTTATTAGGTATCTCTTTTATATATAGTATCTTTTCTCTTTTTTTTAAGTTGTGAACAAGTGCCCCCTTTGTCTGAAATGAAAACATTCTGATAAACAGAAACACTATTTTCTCTATAAAGACTTCTGTTCATGCCTGTCTACACATTGTCTTAATGAAGAATTCTACCGTAAATTTTGGCTTCCTTCAGTTTGTGCAGCTACACAGGTGGCAAGGCCAGGTTGTCTTAATGGGTAGTTTTTAAGATTTCTGTGGTTTTCCTAAATTCATCAGGGTTCTAATTTTCTGCTTAGGCTCAGCTGGGTTTCACTGTGGGGCATTTTAGAATATGTAAGACAGCACAAAGAAACTGATTTATCTTCTCTGCTTACACCATTTCCCAGAATACCACATTTGTCTTTTTAAAGGTCAGGCATGATTGGACCAGGCACTGCTTCTCACTTACCTTGTTTTCTTACTTGTTGCATTTTCTTGTCTGAGTCCTTTGGAAAATGTTAATGTGAATTTCTATAAACGCAACTGTTCAGTGGCAGAGAGGATGGTTTAGAAAGAGTTCTAGGAACTCAGAATAAGAAGTACTCATTGTATCCAAGATATTATCCATATTAGTAGTATTAGCAAGAGCAATCTCTTTCCTAATTAGTGACTTCTACCAGTGTCTCAGAAATTACTTTAATCCTAAGGTCAAATATAATGGATTGAAATTTGCTGGTACCTCACTGAGCTCTTTTTAAAAAATTGAATTTAAATTTGCATCTCTCTAGGATCTTTGTATTTTCTCCCCTCTCAAGAAGCCTGTTAAAAATCTCTATTACTGGAATGATAATCTCCATGAAGAAGGAGCATGAGTGACCAGCTGTGATTAGAACAGTCAAACTTCTGGGGAAAATTTGCCACTTTTATCTAATTAAGAGAGGGGAGAGTTGTTTTTTTTTTTTTTAATACAGCTTCTCATAATAACCATGAAAGTGCAGTAGTTGATGAAAGTGCATAATTGCTAAATATAACTATTTTGAAATAGTAGTTCTGGGAATCACTGAGAGTGTGTATGAATGGGATAAACATGAAATAGCCAAGAGTGTGTTTGAATAGGGGTGCATGTAAGAAAAAGGGCCAAGGCCAAGTACCATGGAAAAACTCACATGAACTAGATTCAAGAACATTCTGAGTCCTTTCTAGGTTATCTAACTACATTCAAAGAGAAAATAAATACAAGAAAGATAATACCAGATTTCTGACATTTCAGTGGTGTTTTATGAGACCTCTGTACACACTGGCAGGAGGCCAGGTGCAGAGACAGAGTCAAACACATTCATCAACCTCATCAGCATCAGAGGAGATTCAGAGAATCAAAGCCTTCATCAATTCAAAAGTAACAAAGACAAGTTTTGATGTGGACAGGTAATAAAAAGATCCACAATTTTCCCTCTAATTTCTCTAACTAAAAAGACACACAAATAGAAAATGCCTGAGATGGTCATTTGATACTAGTTATCATAGTATACTAAACTCAGATGGTAAAGAATCTGCCTGTAACGCAGGAGACCCAGGTTCAGTCTCTGGAACAGGAAGATCTCCTGGAGAAGGGTATGGCTACTCACTCCAGTATTCTTGCATGGAGAATCCCCATGGACAGAGGAGCCTAGTGGGCTACAGTCATGGGGTCCCAAAGAGTTGGACATGGCTGAGCAACTAACACTTTCACTTTCATGAAGTACAGTAGGTGTGGTGGTTTCTTGGTGTGCATCTTGTCCTTCTGGAGTTGAGTCGAGATGGGATTTAGCCAGGAACAAGGCCACCATGAGTAAACCCCAGTTTCCTCATCTGTTAAAAACAAGAAACAATTATCCCCTACCCTCAAAAAGCCAACCAGGATTCTATGTCCAGGTTTGAATTGTGGTATTGAAGAAGACTCTTGAGTATCCCTTGGACTGCAAGAAGATCAAACCAGTCAATCCTAAAGGAAATCAATCATGAATATTCATTGGAAGGACTGATGCTGAAGCTGAAGTAATTTGACCACCTGATGCAAACAGTTGACTCATTGGAAAAGACCCTGATGCTGGGAAAGATTGAAGACAAAAAGAGAAGGGGCCAGCAGATGATGACATGTTAGATAGCATCACCAACCCAGTGGACATGAATTTGAGCACTCCTGGAGATAGTGAAGGACAAGGAAGCCTGGCCTGCTGCCATCCATGAGGTTACAAAAGTTGGGTATGCCTTAGCAACTGAACAACAACAGCAGGGCAGTCTAGCTCATAACAAAATGATCATCCTGCTGACAGCTAAAAATGTTTGTCTTTTTAAGCTGGTTTTGAAGGCACTGGAGAATTGCAGAGGCAGTTAGGGCTTGAGAGTCCCAGATCCTAGAGATGAAGGAAGTTGGAAGAAAACCTGATATTCAGCAGAGCTTTTTGCTCTGTTATTCGTAAGTGGAAGTTTAGATCAGAAAGTGAGATCANTTTCCACTGTTTCCCCATCTATTTCCCATGAAGTGATGGGACCGGATGCCATGATCTTCGTTTTATGAATGTTGAGCTTTAAGCCAACTTTTTCACTCTCCTCTTTCATTTTCATCAACAGGCTTTTTGGCTCCTCTTCACTTTCTGCCATAAGGGTGGTGTCATCTGCATATCTGAGGTTATTGATATTTCTCCCGGCAATCTTGATTCCAGCTTGTGTTTCTTCCAGTCCAGCGTCTCTCATGATGTACTCTGCATATAAGTTAAATAAGCAGGGTGATAATATACAGCCTTGATGTACTCCTTTTCCTATTTGCCTATCTTGAAAGGAGAATTTTAATACATAATAGAAGATTCTTAACACAATGGCATACACACAATAAGACCTTGTTTTTATCTTTTTCTCCTCTGTACACACGTTCATTTCCCTTTGAATTAACAGAACAGATTCCGAATTGGAAAGAAATTTTTGTAAGAAGCACTGAGATTCTTTGAAAGAATCTGTGAAACTAGGTGAGCTGGTGTCCGGGCAAGGCGGACAGGGCCCATGACGTTCACTCAACATGCAGAACAACGCCTGAAAGTTTGTGGATCTGTATGTGCTGTGGAACCAACTCATTGGCGCCAAGGACCATGTATCCATTCCAAACATGACTGAGGTTAACAAAGGTGACAGGCAGGTTCAACGGCCAGTTTAAAACCTCTATCTGCAGGGCCATTCGCAGGATGGGCGAGTCAGATGACTACATTCTCCAGCTGGCCAAGGCTGACGACATCATCTCAAAGAACTTCTGACTAGAGACGATCCAGCGCATGGAATATCTGTTATAAATAAATAGTAAAAACCTAAAAAAAAAAAAAGAATAGAAACTGATAATCTTGTCTAAGATAATTAGTTTTCTTTCATACTAGTAGACTAAGAAAAATGTAAAATCTGGATACATATACAACATAACATTTGTACTCTGTGATGAAATTAAAGACTAATCCCTGTGGCTTCTGATAGACATCAGAGGCACTGTCGTCAAGTATTCGTTTTTGGAGCAGAATTCAAACTAAATTTCAAGTTTCAGTTTGCTCATTCTATGTTAATATATTCATTTCTAATTATATAATTTAATTTTTTAAATTTAGGTAATATTGATTTCTAACATAAATTTCATGTGTACCTACCTGGGAGGCACTCAACATAGTTTAGTGGGTCTTGGTTTTGTTTGTTTTTACTTTTATTTAGTAAGTATGGTATACATACAAAAATACAAATAAAAGTAGAGCTTTGTAAATTTTCACAAACAACACATTCATGAAACACACTGAGATCAATAAACAACATGACCAGCACCCTAAAAAAGTCTTTGATTTCCCAGCACAGATTGATTTTGCCTGTGTTTCTACTTCATATAAATGAAACCATGCGATATGTTCTCTTGTGTCCGACTCCTTTTGTTCAACATAATATTTAAGATTTATATTGTTGCATTCACAGTACTTGTTATGGTTATGAGTAACAGATTAAGGTAGAATTATATTTTAAAGGCTGCAGGAAGTGGAAACAGGTCTGTCAGCCAAGAGATAGAGGGGCTTCCCTGGTGGACCAGTGGTTAAGACTGAGCTCCCAAATCAGGGGGCACAGGTTTCATCTCTGGTGGGGGAAATAAGACCCTGCATGAGACGTGGAAAAAATAGATTATACCAAATAGCACTAAGATCCCAAATACATCATGGCAAGGCCAAAAAGACATGGGGAAAAATAGATTAAAATTTCCACCCTGTGATTACCTCTATGAGAGGGGCTTTCCAGGTGGTGCTAGTGGTAAAGAATCCTCCTGCCAATGCAAGAGACTTGGGTTTGATCCCTGGATCGGAAGATCCCATAGAGTAGGAAATGGCAACCAACTCCAGTACTCTTGCCTGGAAAATTTCATGGACAGAAGAGACTGGTAGGCTATAGTCTATAGGGCCGCAAAGGGTCAGACACAACTGAGTGACTGAACACACCTCTATGAGTTGAAGGAGTATGGTAAACATGTATTGAGAAATCCTAGTGGTGACATGGGGTAAAGTAATCTCTTGGCAATTGTTTTCCCAATCTATAAAATAAAGGTAAAAACATAGTTGTCATCAAATGTAGATAAGTGAGTGTAAAACGTATGGTACTGTCCCTGGACTCTTTAATGCACAAAAAAACATTACTTTCTTTCCACCACCACCTTCTTTATTTGAACACAGATCAGAACTCTCCTAGCTAGGAACTAAGCAGTATCATATTCTCCCAGCTTTAAGCCTGTCTCTTAGACTTGGAATATAAAGAGGCATAAAACAGGTTTGGAGTACAGATTTTGATAAATAAAACCTGAAAATAAGTGTAATACAACCCACTGGCATCCTTCACAGATCAAAATCAACTGTTCAATAATCCCTGTCTCACTTTTATAAAGGAATTCCTTTCCTACGGTATTGGTCTCAACCCTTATTTCCCTCATCTGATGCTACCAGTTCACCCAAGCCCCATAAGACTCACCAGATCCCTCCTGCCCTTGAACATACTCTGCTGCACCTTGCCCACTCACCCTCAGACTTTTGGTCAAATCTCTCCTTGTACTCATGATAGATAGACAGGTCTGATGCTCCTATCAGACTTGAAGCCTTTCCAAAGTGCCCATGTTTGTCACATCACATCTTCCAAACGATGGCTCAGAGTAAGCCCTGAAAAATTACGCTGGAATAACTTTTCTCTGAAAACTTGGAGGGAAGGCTGCTGCTGAACTCAACAACTCTGAAATGCTCAGTCCGCAAAAGTGGACTTAGTTATTGTGTTAGGCACGATGGTGTTGTTTTAATGTCCTAGACATCTAATTATTCTTTCAACAAGCAACCAGCGCCAAGTATGCGCTTGGCTGGGAAGAGAGGGGCTTTAAACAAAACCATCTTCGAAGCCGGTGCACGAGCAGCACACAAAAACACTGCCTCTGGGCCGAAAGCGGAGGTCCCTCGGGCCTTTCCCTGCACATGCGCAAATCCCAGGGAAAGGAGGGGCGGGCCCGCCAGCCCTTCGGCACACCCGATTGGCCAGGCCTGCTGACGTGAGGAGGGGCCGCGGCCGGAGCGGACCAGCCCTCAGGCAAAATGCCCGTAGGGGGCGTGGCCTGCTCGCCTTCGGGGGCGGGCTGCGTTGGTGAGGGGAGTGCTGCTTCAGAAAGAGCCGCCCCGCCCCCACGTGGCCTCCGGGAGATTGAAGCGCGCGACAGCGGTGGCGGGAGCGGTGTCTCGGACTCCTTAGGGAGGCAGGTGAGTGGGGTCCGGCCTTGGGGAAATGGCGGACTTGGAGGCGAGGGCTGTGGCACCAAAGTCTTGCGTCCCAAGACGCCGGTTGTTCTGTCCGCCCCAAGCGCCTGTTGTGCAGCTGGGGACGGAGTCGCCGTGCGACCCCTGTTTGGGGCTCTTAGAGGTAGACTGTTCAGCTGCAGCGGAGTTGGGGTTGGGGGTGGTCTCTGCGAGGCTATTGCCCTTAGAGACCCGGGCCTGGGCTCCGAGTCTCCTCTGGAGTCCTTTCCGTTGGAGACCACTGGGGCTCTCTCCTTCAGTTCCGAGCCGGAGGGGCCTCGCAGGATGCGGGAGGGCGGTGCAAACAGTAACAGCTGCTCAGTGCTAGGACTGCTTGTACGTTATCTGCATTGGTCCATTCCATCTTATAACAGCCCACTGAGGTCGGTTCAAGCCCTTATTTACCAGATGAGAAGTGACAGAATCAGAATTTAAACCCACATCCACAGACTCCAAAACCCACACGCTTAACCGTCGTGCTACCAGCTTCAGCCAGGTTCACAGTCACTGTTCTGCGTTTTCCCTCCCCTATCCCATTCTTGCAGAGCTCTCCAGGAGCCCACCTCTGTTGATAGGCTGCTTTGAAATCTGTTCTCAAAGTTCCAGGGGTAATGGTGGACACTGAAGAATTCTTTGCTGGAGACCTGGCTTCCAGCCCCGTTGACCCTCTGTACAGTCTTGGACCAGTGTCAGCCCAGATTACTGTCATTTCAGTGATGTAATCAGCATGCTTTAAGGAACCCCCTTAACCAGTGTGTTCTAGGAGTTTGGAACTGGCAGATTCTCCTTTTAGTTCCAAGTAGCTAAGCCCAGATGAGACTGGGCTCTTCAAAGTTAAGTTAAGGCCTGGATCTCCTTCTCTTTAATCCCCATTCCAAGTCCTGGGGCACGCCGGAATAGATGTTCAGGAAATGCAGGTTGAATAAACAGGCCACCAGTCGGATCCTTTTCAGAACTCCCTACCAACTGGGCCCTTCTAGGGCTTTGGATTTCTCAGCCCTGAGCACCTTTTACCTAGCTGGCTCTCCTGACTGTCTCCTCCCCTGCTAGTGGCAGAGCCAGCCTTCCCTGGCAGCAGCTTGCAACCCTTTGTGCTAAGACCATAGCCTCTGGAATCCTCAGAGGAACATAACACAGGAGCGTCAGACCCAACATCTCTTCTCAGCTCCTCCTGGTGGTGGTTCTCTAGGGCCCAACATAGGTTACTCTAGGGTGGGGGAGGTTACTTTCCAAGGAAGGAGACATTTTCACAATCAGTCTGAAATTTACTTAGGCCTCTGTGTCCCCTCTTCTATGAAGCCATCCATCCTTGATATCCAGAGAGACAGGTCCCTCCCACAGCCTGTAGTCCACCCCGCTACTGAAGCATCAGTATGGTGATGGTTTCTCCTCTACCATGTAAACTGCTGGAAGGCAGGAACCCCCCCACTTCAGTTATCCTGGAAGACCCTGTGGCCCATCCAGGTTTGAGGAAATGTTCTCCCTTCTGGGTGCAGAGGGCACAGCTGTGAGGACCCTCCTGGAGGTCTAGTCAGCTCACCTCTGCTCCTGATGACAGTAAAAGTAGCAGCAGCTACGTGTTTACCGTGTGGCTCCTTGTGCCAGGCACATACCTCTTCACTATCTCTGATCTTCTCTGCAGCTTTGTAAGTTTTAGATGGTATCGTTCCCATTTCATAGATTGTGAAATGAAGATTCCGCAACCTTGCCCAGAGTCACACACAGACAAGACCTGGGACTGTTTGACCCTGAAACGTTGTTCTTTCTGCCCTGCCTGCTACAGCCTGCCAGTTGAGCTAATGTGTTCTGAATCCCATGGTGACTTGCCCTTGTCTTTGGTGTGGTGTCACAGGAGCTGTGGCTTACAGGCTCCCTTAATTTAGGAAAAGGGCCTCTCCCAAGTTTGTGATAAATCTTCCAGTCTTTGAGGGTCTTTGGGGAAAGCAAAACTTCCATCTGGATTTGGCTCTGACACTCAGAGGGTGGTGTTCTGCTGCACAAATGTTTGTTTATTAAGCTCGTATGTAACAGGATGACTGTGTGTGGGGCAGGTAACAGGGCACTTGAGTGGAAGCCAGGTCAAGCTCAGAGCTGTACATGACTTGCCGTGGCTGTCAAACAACTCTGGTTGCTTTCTGCACCCTGCTTCCACAGCAGAATGTGAGGGATTAAACACGATTGGTGATTTCAACTCTTAATGTTTTCAGCACTAATATCCATTTCTCAAATCTTTCTCTGAAACCTAAAATTTAAAAAAAAAAAAAAAGGCAGATAAAAGTGAAACTGCCCTAGTAAGGCCTGCCTCTTACCACTCTCACCCTCGTCCCTTGCCCCCCACCCCTAAAACCCCCAGTCTCCTCGGGTAAATTGGGACTGCACGGCCCTAGGCAGCCTGCCCTGTTGCTTCTGAAGGCATTTGTTCCTCCAGCAGCCTTCTAAAGTAGATACAGATTTGAGACCAGTGGAATGCAGTCTAGAATTCCAGAAGCCTGGGGCCAGCTGCCATAAAGGTTGTTGTTCTCTGGAAAGTAAGTTAGAACCTAGCTTCAGAATGTGATGTGAATGACGTTAAGCAAGTCACTTCACCTCTCTGAGCCTCCGTCTTCTTAGCACTAAAAATTAGGACAATTTTCTGCAATTACATGAGATAATATATGTGTATAAAGTACCTAGTGCAGTGCCCAGCACGTGACACACCCTCAGTATTTTTTCCTCTGATATCCTGCACCTCTCCAGCCTCAAGGCAGAGATAGTATAGGCAGAGAGACTTCTGCTGAATCTAGTGTTTATCAGTAGTATGGGGTATAGTAGGCTAAACCCTGTAGTCATTGTCTGCAACAAACTCACTCACATTCTGGCTCAGTCACTAACTAGCTGTGTGGTCTTGAGCAAGAGATTTAACCTCTCTGAGCTGGGGTAATCCTTGGCAGACCTGAGAGCAAATCTTGCACAGAATCAGCGCTCAGGACTTTGTATCTTCTGAACGAACACTCATATGGGGGTTGGGCCACCTTTGGGGAGGCCTGGCTTGCCCTGGGTCAGATGATGTGGCTGGCCTCAGGGGTGTGGCGGTGAAGTGGAACCTGTGTGGCTCCCGATAACCCAAACCCCGCCACCCCAACCCCACCAAGGAGGAGGATCAGACAAAGCCGGCCCCTGAGCTAGCTGGGAGGAAGCCAAGGGCGCCTGGGAGAACTTGGGGGCAGAGGGAGGGGAAGGCATCATCAGTGTACTGAAGGACCCCCCTCCCACAGCAGGCCTGGAGACTGTGCAGCTTTGGGTAAGTCCCTGCCCCTTTGGGCCTCTAGATCCCATTCATACAAGGAGAGATTGGTAGCTCTTTGTTTCCCGCCCCCAGCTGGCTATTAGGCACTTCCAAAAGGAAGTGTCTAAAACAGAGCTCTCCACCTCCTCTCTCTGCAAGCCCGGCTCCCCACCGCCCTCTTCCTGCCTGTCACTGGCTCCGCTGTCCTCCAGGTCAAGCAAGCTAGAGCATCCGCCCCAAGAGACTGCCTCTTGGCCGCCTTAGGATGGCCCCTCCTTCCCACCCCTTTAGCCCCACAGCCTCTGTCCTCCTCTACTCCTAGTTGGCTGGGCTCCACTAAGGCTGCAAGAATGATCTCCCTAAAGCCAGGCTCTGACCAAGCCCCTCCCCCACCCCCAGCTCAGAAGTCTTCCCCGACC
>SJYV01018792.1:392449-466221 GCA_006410875.1 Neotragus pygmaeus | reverse complement strand
TCCTCTCCCCCCAACACCCATCCTCAATTGCCTCTACAGTCCTCCCAGCCATCCACACCCCATCCTCCTGCCCCACCCTGGCCCCTTCCTTCCCTTCGGAGGGAACGTTCTCCCATTTCCCTCTACCAAGCTGAACCCACTCATCCTGCAAAACCAACTTCGAGTCCTATCTTCTTCCAACAAGCTTCTGACCTCCTGACTCATTGGGAAAGTCCTGGCTTGTTCGCAGTGGGCTCAGCCTCTCCAAGATGCACTCAGCCTGCCCAACCTCCCACTACAACAGTGCCAGCTGGATGAGAAACCACGTGTGCGAGTGCCCACCAAGGCCTGGCACATAGTAGGTGCTCGAGAAGCACATCTTAATGCCGCAGCTTTCTTCTGTCTCACACCTCTTATTTGGTGTTGAGCACGTGTTGTCATTGTACTTCATGTGATTAAATATTTACTGTGTGGCAGAGTGCTGTGGGGGAGGCAAAAATGAACTAAGTGTGGACCCTGCCCTGCAGAAGCTCTGCCTACTGGGATGAGATAAGATAGGTCCACAGAAAACTGTTATATAAGAGAGACTGATCTGGGCGAGAGGAGACTGTGCAGAGGGACAGTCGAAGGAGGGACTGTCTCGTGGAGAGCCTGGTCGGATTTGGGGGTGGGGCAGTTGTGGAAAGAGGAGCACAGCCTCCTAGGGAAAGAAGATGAACCAGAAGATAGCCAAGTGTGACAGGTGCTTGGGGAGCAACATGAGGCTGTCTGGCTGGAAAGGACACCTGTGGCCACTCCCAGGGATGTCTGTCTGTCTGTCTGTCTGTTGGACACTGCCATTTAATCCTGTTCACGTGTCCTTTTAATCCTGTTCACATGTGCCTGCTCATCACATGTGTCCTATGTGATAAGTCCATGGGTCAAGGGGTTAGCAGTGCTTTTCCCTAGAGGCAGAATTACAGGACATTTTTCTCTTTCTGCTTATCTGTACTTTTCTGAAATTCCTGCCATGCATGGATGTCATTCATGGAATAGGCAGAGCTGAAGTGGTGGCTGGATCAAGGATTCTCATAGTAATTCATGTCCAGTCCACCCCAGACTGATTCTTTGATAAAGTACAATGAAAATAAATTATTAGAGACATGTTGTTTTTTTTAAAGAGAGACTGTGTAAAATACAAATCCAGATTTTATATTACTAGATTCAGCTTGCTCTTGAAGTTTCTGAAGGCCTACTATCATGTGTCTACTTATCTTGATGCAGACTGGCAGGGACTGATGAACCTCAGTAGCACTGGGTTGGAGCCTGGGGGAATGTGACCACCTCCTGGTACCAAGGACCATTTCTCATGTGCCTCTTGTTGCCCCCAGAGCTGAGCACACAGCAGACCCCCTGGGAGACCTCCATTCCAACCAGCTGTCCTGTGCCCCCCGTGCCCACCATGCATCCTCAGTCAGTTCTGCACAGCGGCTACTTCCACCCACTGCTCCGGAACTGGCAGACAGCCGCCACCAGCCTCAGTGCCTCCAACCTCATCTACCCCATCTTTGTCACGTGAGTCCCTCAATGGGCCAGGTCTCTGATCTACAGGGGGTGGGTTGGGGGCGTGTGTGTGTGAACAGAGCAGGTGTCTGTGTTCTAAGGGGTAAAGTGAACTGTCAGCTTGGAGCTCAAGGTATTGGAAGTGACCTATGGGTTTAGGACAACCATCTTTGAAAAAAAACAAACTTTGAAAAGAATACAGTCCTCCTTGTTGGAAAATAAAAATAACCCTTGCCTGTCACCCTGAGTTTGTCCCATAAGACAGAAGTTGAAATCTTCTGTAGGTTGTACATGTAAAAGGTGGCGGTCATCATCATTCATGATAGCACCTGACTCTTATTGAAGGCTTAGTGTACCCCGGGTACTGCTGTGCTAAGCTCCTATAGATATTACCTCATTTTACCCTGACAGTTTTCAGATGAGAAAAATATAGATATGATCCCTTAGAATGTCATCTCCACAAGGGCAGGGATTTTTGTCTGTTTTGTTCACCATTGGATCACCAGCCCCAAGAACAGTACCTGACGCATGATAAGTACTCAATAAATATTTGTTGAATGGGGAGTTCCCTGGAGGTCCAACCGTTAGGACTCCATGCTTTCACTGCCAAGGGCCCAGGTTCATTACCCGTTTGGAGAACTAAGAGCCCACAAGCTGCACAGTGCATCCCCTATATATATATATATATATATATACTTGTTGAATGAGTGAATGAATCCACCCAGGATACGGATCAAAGAGAATATCATGTGGTCAAGGTCACCCAGGCAGTAACAACTGGGCTGGCAACCAAGGACCTTCTGACTCAGAGTCCAGGTCTTGCCCACTTGATTCCTTCCTGTGAGTACTGTTCTCCGAGCACAGTTGCTTGTTGTCACTGTTATTCTTGTTGTTCCTATTATTATTTCAGGCCCTGGGCTTGGCCAGGCAGGGGAACCAGACACTGGATCCCATCCTCCTCCCACCACCTCCGCCTCCATATCCCTTCCCAGCTTCCCAACCATCCCTCCCACTCACCCCCTCACCACTGGCCCTTCCCACAGCTACCAATCCATAGCCCATCCCCGGCTCTTGCAGGGATGTTCCTGATGACAAACAGCCCATCGCCAGCCTCCCAGGAGTGGCCAGGTAGGAACTGGAGTGGGGAGGGCAGGGTTATGATGGAGGGAGCGATTTCACAGGTGGAGGTGCCAGGAAGCTGATGCAGACCCAGGAGGGAGACGATCTGGAGAGGCTGACTTCTCATCAGAAGGGTTTTCTCGGGGGCAGAGTTGTTCCACAACAAAAGAGGCAATCTGGTGCCTATCACCAAAGGCATCACGGCAGAGGCGAATTGAAGTTTAGATGGGAGCTCAGTAACAGAACCGTGAAGGAGTCTTCCAAGCTGAATCCCACAGCTCTGCCACATGGGACCTCGGTTTGCCCATCTGTCTGATGGGTGTGTTCCTGCCCCACCCTATACTGTGAAACTTGAGCCCTCCTAATGCCATCTGCAACTTGACTCTTAACAGCGGCACAGACCAGAGGGGTGGGGGGACCCTTGCCTGGGCCCTGCCTCACTTCAGCCTCGGCACACAGATACGGTGTGAACCGGCTGGAAGAGATGCTGAAACCCCTGGTGGAGGAGGGCCTGCGCTGTGTCCTGATCTTCGGTGTCCCCAGCAGAGTTCCCAAGGTGATGAGTCGGAGGAGGAGTCAGAGGAAAGGGTTGGGAGTGGGGGTGCAAATAAGCTGAGGTTCCACAATGACCACACCCTCGCTCCAGCCTGGTGCTGGTCCTGGGCTCTGCTACATGGGGCCTCAGCTTGCCCATCTGTCTGATGGGTGCATTCATCTGATGGGTGGCCTGGGGCCACCAGGGAAGGAACACATCCCCTGCCCTGGAAACAGCAGCCATGTGGTATCAGGAAGCTAAGCAGGGCTGCAACTCTAAATGGGCAAGTCAGGTCTCCTGAACAAAGTGGGAATAGTCCTCCCCAGGCCTCCTGATCCAGGGGCGGTGGTGGTGATGAGGGAGTAGGCTGGCCTGCTCTGATAGCAGGCCACCATGCCTCCCTAAGACTTCGTGTAACAGACACACCGCGTTGTCCTTCCCCTGCCGCTAGGATGAGCGGGGCTCCGCAGCCGACTCTGAGGACTCCCCAGCTATCGAGGCCATCCGTCTGTTGCGCAAGAATTTCCCCAGCCTCCTGGTGGCCTGCGACGTGTGCCTGTGTCCCTACACCTCCCACGGTCACTGTGGTGAGCTCTCGCCTCCCACCAGCCCCATGACCACACGCACTCCCGCTGTGCTGGGGATGCGCGGAGGCCTGAGCTGTTCCCCCAAACCCAGCTGTCTGTCCTGCAGGGCTTCTGAGTGAGAACGGGTCATTCCAAGCTGAGGAGAGCCGCCAGCGGCTGGCAGAGGTGGCTCTGGCCTATGCCAAGGCAGGTGAGTGAGCCCCCAGCAGGGATAAGCACCCCCGGGTCAGGGAGGCGGCAGAGTGGATAGAGGGGGATCCCAGAGTTCTGAAGGCCACCCTCTGCCCTTCAGGATGTCAGGTGGTGGCCCCGTCGGACATGATGGATGGACGCGTGGAGGCCATCAAGGAAGCTCTGATGGCACATGGATTCGGCAACAGGGTAGGGGAGGCGTGTGGGGAGGTGAGAGAGCCTGAGCCAGACCTGCCCGTGTCTGCTCCTCACATGGATGAAGCAAGGCCCAGAGCTCCAATGCGCATAGGACACAGGCTCTTCTTTGGACCTGGGTCCTTCCCCTCCTTGTCACTTCACCCTGGGACACGTGGAAAGGGCTGGCTGAGCCGAGACCCTGTTGTTTCCCTGTAGGTATCAGTGATGAGCTATAGTGCCAAATTCGCTTCTTGTTTCTATGGACCTTTCCGGTGAGTAGGGATGGGTGAGGGTCTGCTGTTGAATCCCTGACCTGCTAGCCCAAAGCTGGAGCCCACCCTGGTGTCTCTGCTTCCCAGGGATGCGGCTCAGTCGAGCCCGGCTTTTGGAGATCGCCGCTGCTACCAGCTGCCACCCGGAGCACGAGGCCTGGCCCTCCGCGCGGTGGTGAGTGAGCCCCACCCAGCCTCTCCCACTGTCGCCTCGCCTCCCAGGCACTGCCCACACCATACCTCATCTCTTAGGACCGGGATGTTCGGGAAGGAGCGGACTTGCTCATGGTGAAGCCAGGAACACCCTACCTGGACATCGTACGGGAGGTAAAGAACAAGGTGAGAACAGGGTGTCGCCACCTAACTCTGAGTCCAGATCAGGTCAGTCCTGGCTCCGTACACCATGTGACCTTGGGGAAGGCATTTTCTCTTTCTGGGCAACAAGGGCCAGAGTTGGGGCTGGGGAGATGAGAGTGTGTCCACAGATTCTGGGACCNCAACAATGATGATGATAATGACTGGAAAAGGGATTAGGGAGAGAGGGAGGAAGAAGAAAAGGATAATGACAGAGAAAAAAAAGAAAAGATGAGCAGAATGCAAGAACTTTAATTTATTGACTGGTTATTATGAGCCAGGTTCAAAAGGTAAGCATGTTACATAATCTATCAAGTAGGTGCTAAATTACTCCTTCTACCATATGCAAAACCATTTATGTGATTTGTTTAAATCAAAAAATAAAGAGAGATGCTAGAATTAAAACCTAGATCTGCTCAATTCTCTAGTACAAGTTTATAAAAATCATATACTTTTGAAAAAATTGACAAATAGAAGCATTAAAAATCATATATCAGTAAAAGTCAGGTCTCAGGTGGCACAAAGATATTCCAGATATCTGCAAATATCTTCTCCTATGACATTTAATGACAAAGAAAATGGATAGCTTCCCTGACAAATATTCATTTAACTGCATTTTCAGAAGAACGAGTGTATGTCTACTTAATTGAATATGTTAATCCCATGAACATAAAGATATTATATTGTATATTTTTCATCATATAATATTAAAAATATTAACACTAAAAAACAAGATTGTGAGACAAAGATTTCATTATGCTATGTGGAAAGGCAGTACAATTTCCAGTTAAAAAATGAAGAGTATCAATATTACAGCCTATTGAGTGATGATCTTAATTTTTAAAAATAGTATGAATATTTAAATGTTAAATATTTTATAGAGGCTGTCATTACAAAGTTTTGTGTTTGTCATACATGAAGAGCTAGATATATTTACTAGGTTTGCACTGAACACATATTTAAAAAAGAGATCTGAGATTCAAGAATCAGTTTTTCCAAAAAGCATCTCTCTAGTACAGATAAGCTTTTTTCCTCCTTCAAATATTTCTAGTATGGCATCATTAAAAAGTAATGGATCTTATGTTCAAATTTTTTATTTCTTAATTACCATTAAAACCCCAGTCATACTGACTGTCTTTAGAGTCCCCNCCAAAAAGCATCTCTCTAGTACAGATAAGCTTTTTTCCTCCTTCAAATATTTCTAGTATGGCATCATTAAAAAGTAATGGATCTTATGTTCAAATTTTTTATTTCTTAATTACCATTAAAACCCCAGTCATACTGACTGTCTTTAGAGTCCCCAGATATAGTTGTATGTGCTGCCTAGAAATGACGCACGGGCTGTCAAATTTCCCATCCTGGATTTTCTTTCCTTCAGAATGAGAAAGAGAAGTACATAGTTTGGCAGAGAGAGAGAGAAATGATAATCCTGTTGCCTAAGAGGCAACTGTTTTAGTGATGTGCAAAATAAAAAGCATTATAAATTCCAAGTGACATGTGATGCTGTTCGAAGTGTGGGAGGTAAGAATATCTGCAGAAAGGAATTGTTTGCAGAGGACAGAAAACTAAGGTGGACAAATGGAGTTTAGCTTTGGAGCATGACTTAGGTTGAAATGTGCATCTAGAAAAATCCATTGTCCCTCTATTTTTCATTTTCCTGATTCACTCCCTAATCTTGTTTTCTGTATTTTTTTTTCCACTGCTTTTCTCTCCTCCTCTTTACTTTGAGCCATGTTTTACTTAAAAAAAAAGATTATGCCTTAATTACGTGGTTATATGACTTGATTTTTGAAATACAAATGCAAACTGAAGCACCTCTGTCTTACATTTGTGGATGATGCTACAGGTCCAAGTGACAGAACACTGAAGGCTGGACCACCTGGAGAGTCTTGTCTTCCTATGGCTTCACTAGAAATTAGCAAATTTCTGAGTCAACGTGATAAATGGGTCTGTTCTGAACTGTGTATCCAAAGTAGTATAGGTAAGCTTGAAATTCAAAGAGATTACCTAGGGTGGAGTTTTCAAACATAGTGATTTTTTTTTCACCCTGAAGTAAATTAGCTTACATATGCAAGCTACTGGAAAACTAATAACTTTGCAGAAGTATCAAGTTCCAGGATTTATCATCTTATTCATAAACATAATGTACAAGTCATCCATGGTTCCTGATCATTTTGAGTTACCAGGTTCTATTAGAATGATTTCCTTTTGTTAGTGTTGGAAAGATCCATAAATGAATANGATTGCTGAAGAAGGCTTTCTTATCTCTTCTTGCTATTCTTTGGAACTCTGCATTCAGATGCTTATATCTTTCCTTTTCTCCTTTGCTTTTCGCCTCTCTTCTTTTCACAGCTATTTGTAAGGCCTCCCCAGACAGCCATTTTGCTTTTTTGTATTTCTTTTCCATGGGTATGGTCTTGATCTCTGTCTCCCGTACAATGTCACGAACCTCATTCCATAGTTCATCAGGCACTCTATCTCTCAGATCGAGGCCCTTAAATCTATTTCTCACTTCTACTGTATAATCATAAGGGATTACCTTGCTCAAACTCAAATTTTTACAACTGTCCCCAAGATATCTATTATAGGTGATTGTTTTTCCAAACTAGGCTCCAGACTCTCACTGCATATGGTTATTATGTCTAGTGTAAACTTTCTCATCTACAACAGTGCTTCAATTCTAATCTTTTTCTTTCTTATGAATTTGATTTATTGAAGGAACCAAGATGGTATGTCTTATATGACAATCCATATTCTGGATATTTCTGATTGTTTCCTTAAAGTATGCTCATGGTTTTTTAAAAAACTGTTTTTGAATTAGTGTAACCAAATGGATAAGACCATGGGTTCAAGAGCTCATAAAGTTGGATTCAAATCTCAATTTGCTGCTGTTTAGCTAAGTGACTATGACCAATTTGCTTAATCTTGCTGAGCCTCAGTAACCTCGTCTTTAAAATGGGATTAGTGATTATCCGTGTGATATTTTGGAGGAGATGGCAACCCATTCTAGTATTCTTGCCTGGAGAATTCCATGGACAGAGGAGCCTGGCAGGCTACAGTCCACAGGGTTGCAAAGANGTCTTTAAAATGGGATTAGTGATTATCCGTGTGATATTTTGGAGGAGATGGCAACCCATTCTAGTATTCTTGCCTGGAGAATTCCATGGACAGAGGAGCCTGGCAGGCTACAGTCCACAGGGTTGCAAAGAGTCGGACATGACTGAGCAACTGCCCCTCACATGTGATATTTAAAAAAATTATACAAGGTGATCTATTCCAAGTACTTAAAGCTGACACCTCATCAGTGCCTGGTAAATTGGTGCTTCCCATGATGGATTTCTTCCTTTTGCAATTATACTCAGGACTTCGAGAAGCCAGTAAAGTTCTTTCTTCATTATTTGCAGCTTGCACCCTCTCTGCTGTGTTTCCTCTGCTTTTTCCACCAGAATATTAAAATTAAAAAAATTATGTTGTGTTCTGGCCTTTCTCCAGTCGGGAATAGTCCCTCCCCAGCGGAGGAGATCTTCAGGCTCTTACTGCCCCCCTGTTTCATCGTTCCTCTAACCCCAGGATCCAACACAACATATAATGTTTATGTGTTTCAAAAATAAAAAAAAGGTTTAACTCTGGAATATTCAGGCTTGGTCCATACCTTCACCCCAAGTTAGAATTAGTGAGTTAAAGAGAATTTTAGAACTTGGGCAATTTTGTACAGAATTCTGGATTTTCGGCTTCTTTTGGGAAACATCAAAAGACCTGTTCAATTGGTGCAACAGTGCATGAGCTGCTGCCTTTGAGCAGGCCCCCATGCTATCCTCCAGTCAGTCCCAGTACACCTCAGACACCTGAGTGGTCCCTAACACACCTGAGTTTATGACTATATTAGTTAAGTTTCTCCCATAGGATACATGTGAAGAAATTTATTTGAAGGAATTGACTCATGGCATTGTGGGGTCTGGCAAGGCTGAAATCCTTTATTCATGCAGCATTTTGTTACGATGGCCTTGCAGGATTCCTTCTTCTTGGGGAAGCCTCAGTTTTTGCTCTTAAGGCCTTCATAATGAGGTCTGCTCACATTACGGAGGGTAATCTCTTTTACCTAAAGTCAATTGATTATAAATGTTCATCTCATCTACAGCATAATTTCACAGCAACATGCAGAATGGGGTTTGGCCAAACAGATAACTGGGCACCTTCACATGAGGTGAAACATAACATTAGCCATCATGACAGCTTTGCTCCAGAACGAAACTTACGAATGTGGGATTTACTTAGCTTTCTCGTCTCAAAGGCCTTCTCCTCCTTCATGTTAGTTTTCCACTGCTGTGTGGAATGGAAAGGTTCAGCCACAAACTTAATGGCTTAAAACAAAACAAATGTATTACCTCACAATTTCTGTAGGTCAGAAGTCTGAATGTGGTGGGCCTGGATTATCTTCTCAGGATCCCCCTGACTGAGTGTCAAGGTGTCAGGTGGGGCTACATCCTCTCCTAGAGCCCTGGATCCCCTTTTCAAGCTCCCTGCTTTTTTGGCAGAATTCATTTCCTCACAGAGGCCTCAGGGCTGAGGTCTCTCAGCTGAAAACCACATGCTTCTGCTTCTTCTATGACCAGCTGAAGACAACTCTCTGCTTTAAAGGCTCATGTGATTGGGTCAGGCCTACCAGATAATTTCCCGTAAGGCCAACTGTGCTTACAACATAACCTAATCACAAGAGTAAAACCTGTCATGTTCATAGTCTTGCATATTGATACACGGGAGGAAGAGGTACCGAATCTTGGGGCCCACCATAGAATTCTGCTTAATGCAGGCTTATTCAAGTCACTTGCAAAATTATTATCCTCTGTATTCAGAGAAAGAACAGAAATATAGTGAGATGCTAAAAAATCAACCAGTGAGCACAATTTCCTAATGAGAAGTAGTTAGTGGCTCAGCCACCTCTTTCCATGGAGGTGCAGGAGAACTTTTAAATAAAGCCTTGTTAAACTGTGCATTCTCATAAAGTATAAAAGGGATCTCCCTTTCTCCCTTTCCACAAGCTCTGCCTTCAGAGTAAGAGTTTACTCATCTTTTCCCAGTCTGAGCTTTACTGTTGGTTTCTTGTAAAACCAGTCTCAGTTGCACCCAGTTCAGCAGACATAAAAGACTATGAAAGCAAAACCAAAGAGCTACCCAGACTCTTCTGGCATAACATTTTAAAATCATCACAAAAGGGAAAAGAGGGAAAAAAAATCCCAAACAGGAAAAAACAAAATCCCATTCAGACATGCGTTGATCTCAAAGGAGCTTAAGACAGTAAATCAAATTTCATACATGTTCCTTGTGTACTGCTATTTGGTGTATAGGGGAAGCAAACTGAAAAGTGAAAAAGGCAACCTTGAAGAAAGTCTGCAGAAACAAAGTTTCAAACCAACAGAAAGGTTGACTGGACCACAAAATGTGCTGTCACATTTACGGGTTTTTTATAATGCTCCCCTATGTTTCTTCCAGATTATTCGATAAAAAGAAGTCATGCATTCATCTACCAAAAATCAGCAGTAGCAATATACATTTTCAAATTTCTGTTATAGGTCGATCTCTGCACTGGTTATGCTGAGAACACTTGCCCCAGAATATTTTCCCAAAAATCTTTGCCGAAAAGTTTGAAAAGAGAGAAAGAGGTGCTTCAAGTCACTTATTTGATTTTTCTTTTACTGGAAGACCTGGAAGAAAAACCCATGCATGACTAGGTGAGAAGCACTCATTTTCCTATGACCCAAAGTTTATAAGTTTAGGCAACAGAGAGGAACCTAAACCATAAAAAATAGTTCATAAATATCACCATCGTTATGTATTGCAGTCTGTTTTACAAGGCACTGCATTTGGCCATAGACTTAATGATCTTCTGACATGAACTGTTGGAAGTCCCCGTCAAAAGAACTTTTCCTCCACGAGGAGCCATAAATGATACCTCACTTGAAGTAACTGTGATTAAAAGAGTTTACAAGGAACTGAAATATTCTCGTGAACTGTAATGTTTAACTTAAGCATTTCTTCTCCAAATGAAATCTAAACAGAAACTTTGCCAAATAACACTGGTAGCCAGGAGAATGCACAATGCATTCTGCCAAGTGCTTGGAAAGGTTGAGAACAATGGTGGCCATCTCAAGAGAGCTTTTAGATCATGGATTTTCCACTCTGATCTCAACTTTTTAGGGAGCTATCTATTTTGTATGTCTAGGATATTTCTTCTTATATGTATTTCATGATGGAGAAGAGAAGAGAGGGTGACACAGAAACAACAAGCTGGCTTACTTGCATGTTGTGACCTAAAGAGAAATACAGGCATAACACAGGGAGGGAGAACACAGCCCAGGCAGAGGCTAGGAGGAGTCACCAGAAGCATTTAGCTCTCCATCTTCCTTATCCCCAGATAACCCTGAGGAGCGGTCTGGAAAGAGCCTGTGGTTTTTTTGGTTGACAGAGCTCATAGTCCATTGAACCAATTTTCTTGCCTCACATATAAACTAAGGTCACTTTCAGCCCTCAGACTTCATTTCAGGGGAAGGTAAGAAAGAGGAAACTGTAAACACAAGTGTCCTTGACAATATAAATTATAGTTCCCAGAAGTTTCTTTCATATGTGCCAATGTTATTGTTATTATTGTTTACCAAAATCACAAGCCGTTCCCTGGAGATATCTAGAAGACAAGCTGCTTAAATCAACACCTCCTACAAAGTAAGCAAATTTTCAGTTCTTGGTCTTCATCCATGCAACAGTTCCTTCATGATACTCTTTCCTCCCGCTCCTAAGGAAAATTAGATTCTCTTCTCTGACTTTGCATTAGTTTTGCATGAGTGCTCACTTCCTTTTTTTATTCTCCCATGACAACTCCATGTCTGATAGGGTCCCTTTGAGAAAGGCAATTCTCTTTGACAAAAAAATGAAAGTGTTTCTTCAGTGTCTACTGTGTGTCTATAGTGTTAGGACAAGGCTAAATTAGGGTATCTCAACCTTGCTTGAAATTTTGAACTAGATAATCTACTATGTGGGGAGGCGGGGGGAGGAGTTGGGCAGGAGGTGTTGTGTAGGTTTAGCAGCATCCCTGGCCTCTACACACCAGATGCAAGTAGCAGCCCCCTCCCTCGGTGTGACAACAAAAAATATCTTCAAATGTTGTTAAATGGCCCCTGGGGAGGAAAATTATCCCTTGCTGAGAAACACTAGACTAAAGGAATTATAAAAGAACTATAAGACAAAGACCCTTTCCTTGAGGACTTTAAAAGCTTATGGAGACAAAAAATGTTAGATACAGAGCATCATTAGAAATGATCTTCATCAAGTCTTTTTTTTTTCTTAGTTAATAAACTAAATGAGACACAGAGACATTAAATGACCTAGTCAGTTGTACAACAGAAACATTTTAGAAAAAAAAAAGCAATAAATAATCAAGCGTAGATTGTATAGGCTGCCGGTGTTATGAAAACCTAAAGAAGGAAGAGAACAATGCTGGTGAGCAGTGGCATGAGGAGAGTAGAACTGAGTCTTAAACGACTTGGTCAGAGGACCATGCTCTCTCTAGAGCTTCAGAAGGATGAAACGGGCAGGAAGAAGAAAAACGATGCTAGGATGACCACAGTGTGAGCAGAGGCTTGCAGGAAAGAGCAGAGCATGGAACATTAGAGGAAGGAGGCAGAGACTAAGCCAGACTAGCAGGAGATAAGGATGGACAGGCTAAGTGAGTCTAAATTCTGCAGGCCCTTGGTCTCCCAGAGGAAGTTCCAGCACAGACTCAGAGCCCTCCAAAAATATTTTTGATATCCTCTAGCAGAAGGTAGAAAAATGGAAACTCACAAAATGGGAGTTAAGAGATCTGGGTGCTAGCTGCAGCAGTTCACTGACAGTTGAATAACTTGGACAAGCCCCTTCATTTCCCTGGGACTCAGTTCCTGCATCTGTAAAATAAGAGGGTCCAATTGGATGATCCTTGCAGCTCTTTCCAGCTCTCACACTATACGACTCAGTGAATGCACACTCCTAAAAATCTCCCCATGAGAGAAGACAAACCTGATCGTTGGGTTTCACAGCCTGAGAATAATCGTCTGTGATTTTATACACCCTCTGAGCCCACAGCACCTCTTCCTTCTAGGCCAAAAGGGCTGTTTGTCACATGTCTCAGCAGGTCCCCAGGGGGTCTTGAGGTTTGTGAGGAGGGAGGAGTATAACTACTGGCCTAACCACACAACATCACATCCATATGCAAAAAGCCTGACTACAAGGAAAATGTGCTAAAACCCCAAATGTTCCTGATTAGTTGCAATGTTTTCTGTTACAGAATAAGGTCTGCCATTCCCAGCCCTGACTTTTGCAAATGCATGATTGCAAAGTCAATCGGGTTCAGAATAAATAATGTACAACAGCTGAAGACAAGTGAATAGAGAACATGTTGGCAAGAGTACTGGAGTGGGTTGTCATTTCCTTCTCCAGGGGATCTTCCCGACCCAGGGATCAAACCCANAAAGTCAATCGGGTTCAGAATAAATAATGTACAACAGCTGAAGACAAGTGAATAGAGAACATGTTGGCAAGAGTACTGGAGTGGGTTGTCATTTCCTTCTCCAGGGGATCTTCCCGACCCAGGGATCAAACCCAGGTCTCCCTCATTGCAGGCAGACGCTTTACTATCTGAGCCACCAGGGAAGCCCACCTAACATGACACTGACATATTTAGTAATAAACTCTGACAAAGCCAGTAAAAGGGGTTAGTGTAGTTTAGAATGGAGGAGGGCAAACAAAGAGAAGATGAAACAAATTAAGACTTCTGTTCAATGAAATTATTATAGAAAAGGTCCAAAGACAGAAGAAAATGGGGAAAGATATTTGCCATGTTTAAAACCAATGAGTCATTAATAAGGAGAACATATATGGAATTCCTAAAGGTTAGCAAGAAAAAAAATGTAGTCCCAATGGGAAAACCAGCAAAGGCTATGAACAGGCGATTTCCAAAAGAGAAAGTTCAAAAAGTTAAAAGGCATACCATGAGATACAAAAAATAAGAGAAATAGAAAATTAGAGGAAAGATAAAGATATTGCTTATACCTATTACGCTATTTAAAATTAGGAAGCTGGATAATGACAGACGTTGGCAGAAATGTAGGAACTTTTAAGTACTCTTGGTGGAAGTATAAACACAGAGAGTTCCAAATCTCATCACATAAATCATCGAAATCAGGTATGGATGAGACTCGAGCTTTGATCTACCCAGAGACAAAATTTCTGTCCATCTGTGGATCTGTGAAACAAGGGCTTATGACATTAGAGAAGAAGGTCCTCCATAGATATGTTCTGTATAACTCTATCTATATTCCTAGCTTCTGCTGAGACACTTGAGTGGATCCATGAGTCACATCCTTAATTTCTTCGGCAAAAGGCTGTCCAGCCACAACCTCAGGTTTCTCTCTAGAGGATACTTCCCAACAGTAGATTTTCTGATAACAGAATCCTTTGTAGTCTGGGTAAACTGAGACGCTCCCCAATTAAAGTGCCGATCCCTTTTCATTTAATACTTCTTTCTTCCACTTATCATTCCTCTTATATTGCTGTAAGCAAAGAGAAAACAGGCTGTCTCTTCAACATTTTGCTTAGAAGTCTCCCCAGTTAAATATCCAATCTTATATCTTATAAATTCTGCTCTTCACAAATCCAAGAAAACACAATTCAGCCAGGTTGTCTACCACTATATAACAAGGATAACCTTTCCTCCAATTTCTAGTAACATGTTTCTCATTTCCTTCTGAGTTCTTGTCTTTGATGTTCATTTTTCTATGAGATTCTATACATATGTGGTCTCTAAGACCACAAAAGCTTTCTCCCCTTGGCGCCTCACTTGCTCATGCATTCTCACCAGAACCTACTTTTTCTATATGATGAGCTTCAAAAGTTTTCTGTCTCTGCCCACTACCCAATTTCACAGCCTTTCCCACAGATTTAGGTATTTGTTATAGCAGCACCATACTTCCAGGTAGCAAAATCTGTGTTTCCAAGGGCCGCCTTAACAAAATAACACAAAATTTGTGACTTAAAACAATGACATTTATTCTTTCACAGTTCTAGAGGCTGCTGAAATCATGGTGGTGTTTCTCTGAAGACTCTGGGAGAGACTCCTTCCTGTCTTTCCCAGCTTCTGGTGGCTCCAGATATTCCTTGACTGTGGCTGAACAACTTAAACATCTGCCTTCATTTTCACATGGTCTTTTCCTCTTCCTCTTCTCTCCAAGGACACTTGTCATTGGATTTAGAACTCACCGATATAATCTAGGATGATGTTGACACTTTGAGATTTTTAATAGTTACATTTGCAAAGATCTCTTTTCCAAATAAAGTCACATTCACAGGTTCTGGGGCTTAGGATGTGGGCTTACCTTTTGTGGAGCTACCATTCAAACTACACCCACATCCCAGAGAAATCCTCACCTCAGTTCACATGAGTATAAGCCAAAAATGTGTTAATTCACTGCAGCACTGGATGCGGTAGTTGGGAGTCAGATGCCCACCACTTGGACAGTGCATAGATAAAATATGGTGGATGATCACTGTATCAGAGATAGTTACATTTCACAGTCTACCCTTGTTCTCCCTACATTTCCGGGCCACCACATAGCTGCTTAGGGAATGGGCTGTGAGTAGCAGTGACCTTTGTTACTTCAGGTGTGAGGAATGCAGGAGCAGATACAAATTATCCATGCTTTCTCCTTCTCTGTCTCAGCAATTCTGAGAGTCATGTGGCCCCAGTGGCACAGCTGTGAAATTCAAGTGTGAAGGTCTCTGAATCACAGCCTAGACAGGAGGTGCCCTGAAGAACCGCTTGACCCACAGGGGACTCTGCATGAATGAGAAGTAGATTTCTATGTGTTAAGCCACTGCAAATTGGGGATTGTTTGTTATTTCAGCATATGCAGCCCTGCCTACCTTGAAATACATACTCTCTTGGATAGGTCAGGGTGGGGTGTTGGGGGGAGGTGGGTAGAGGTGAAATAGGCAAAGGAGATGAAGAGGTACAAACCTCCAGTTATATAACAAAAAAGTCACAGAGATATCACACACAACAATAATATTGTAACAGCTTTACGTGGAGACAGACAGTTACTAGACTTATCATGGTGATCATTTCATAAAGTAAGCAACTGTCAAATCACTATGTAGTACATCTGAAGCTAACATAATATGGTATGGCTAGTATACTTCAACAAAAATCAATTAATTAATTTACAGAATAAAAGGAGGGACAATAAGGAGGAAAAAGAAAAACCAGTTAAGGAGCCTAGAGATCAGGAAGTTCAATTCAGTTCAGTTCAGTCACTCAGTTGTGTCCGATTCTTTGCGACCCCATGAATTGCAGCACGCCAGGCCTCCCTGTCCATCGTCAACTCCCGGAGTTCACTCAGACTCACATCCATAGAGTCAGTGATGCCATTCAGCCATCTCATCCTCTGTCGTCCCCTTCTCCTCCTGCCCCCAATCCCTCCCAGCATCAGAGTCTTTTCCAACGAGTCAACTCTTCACATGAGGTGGCCAAAGTACTGGAGTTTCAGCTTTAGCATCATTACTTCCAAAGAAATCCCAGGGCTGATCTCCTTCAGAATGGACTGGTTGGATCTCCTTGCAGTCCAAGGGACTCTCAAGAGTCTTCTCCAACACCACAGTTCAAAAGCATCAATTCTTCGGCACTCAGCCTTCTTCACAGTCCAANAAATAGGAGTAGAGAGGCATAATTTTAAGACAAACCCTACAAATATTAAGAGCATAGGATGTGGAGTCAAAACCATCTCAATTCAAATCTGGACTCTTTCATTGTGGCTTTTCATCCTCAAGCAAGGTTGCCTCCATTTTCTGGCTCACACTTGCATCATCTTCACAATGGGCATAGTAAAAGAGCCAACTTTTTAATAATTTTATGATGAATAAATTAACATACATCATATGTTCAAAAAAGTATCCGGCACATAATAAGAAGGAATTAAACATTAGGTAGTTTGGTTGATATGAAAGTCTTTTCTTGAGGGTCCAGGATTTCAAGACTGCCACTGAGAGCATGTATTGGACATGTTTTCAAATGCTCATTTGGATGTATATTCCTCACACACAGCTCTCATTAGAGTTAACCAGCACCTACTTTGAGGCAAAGAACACTTATTTGAGCAGCTGCACACCTTTGTAGTCTGAAACATTGGAGCAAATATATACAATACATGTTTCTCTTTGTACTTTGGCCCCACATAAATAGATACTGCATGTACATGGGCAGCACACACACAGAGGGACACATGCACAATTCATTTTACTCACACATTCACACATAAATTGAGCATATATGTACACATGTGTATGCACATGAGCATCTATCACACGCTTTCCACATACGGCTAAAGCCCATTTATGAATAGTGATAGCTATGTATTAGTCACTGAGATTTGTGCATGTGTATATAGACTCTTCAGCTGAGAAAGTTCTTGACACTTTGTCAGCATTCTGTAAATAAAAGTCATGAAGTGGTATTAGGGCCTCCCTGGTGGCTCACACAGTAAAGAATCCACCCGCAATGTGGGAGACCTGGGTTCCATCCCTGGGTTCGGAAGATCCCCTGGAGAAGGGAATTCACTGAACCCACGTGAGTGTTCTGGCCTGGAGAATTCCATGGACTGTATAGCATGGGGTCACAAAGCGTTGGATCCAACTGAGTGACTTTCAGAATTAGTTAGTTACCTATTGGATCTTCCAAGGACAAAGGAACCGCTAGAAAGAAAATAATACTAACGATCACGACCATATATGTTCAGCATCTACAATATATTAAGCATTTTGCAAATCACATTTCACTGAACCCTCATCAAACCTTCTGTTATCTCCATCATTTAGATGAAGACATTGAGGCTCAAAGAGAGCATTGTTCTGTCCACATTTCCATAGCTTGTACTTCAGTTTTGGGTCTATACAATAGACTATGCCCTTTCTTCTCTGTATCACATTCATGATGTTAGTGTTAGTCGCTCAGTCATGTTCAACTCTTTACAACACCATGGACTATAGCTTGCCAGGCTCCTCTATCCGTGGAATTCTCCAGGCAAGAATACTAGACTGAGTAGCCATTCCCTTCTGCAGGGGATCTTCCCAACTCAAGGATTGAACCTGAGTCTCCTGAATTGCCGGCAGATTCTTTACCACTGAGCCATCAGGGAAGCCTGCAATTTCTGGTCTACATGATAGACCATGCTTTTCCTTCTCTGTATCACATTGCCTCTCTTATAATAGGATTTCTAGGAGAGGGTAGCATCTTCCTGCATGACATCTGCAGGCAGAAGGCCTTCCATAGCTTTCAACAGATAGTTCAAAACCCATAGCTTAGCATTCAAGGACCTTTGCAGCCATTCACCTATCCTCTTCCACATCAGTTTATCAGCACTCACTCTGCACCAAGGCACGCATTCAGTGCTATGTATGCAGAGGTCTCCAAATGCCCACCCACATTAACAAAAATTGGGAAAAGCAAGTTTGATGTTATTTCCTGCAAAGAAAAAATATCTTATTAATTTTTTGACAAGAAAAAGTAACATTTTCCAGGTTTAGGTGATGTAAGAGAATGGAAGGGGAAGGAAGGAAGAAAAATGCCTCAGTGGCAGATATCCCATAGCATTGGGGTGCTGGCATATGTATAAAACTGCACCAGAAATGGGCACTTCAATCCGGAGAAGGCACTCAGTTGTTGCTACATCAGCCAGCTTGCTGTTAACCAGAGGAAGGAGATAAAAAATGGCACCCCTTTATCCATGCTCCAGCATCATGGTACCACTTTTTCCCCACAGTGGCCCTCACACTCATCATGAAATCTCTCTTTGGCACATCCTACTTATAGGAGAAAAGGAGCTTCGGGGGTTCTTTCCAGTTACATCTACCTTCTTTTGTCCAACATCTGAACTGGAGGACTTCCTGCTTCTCCCAAATCCATTGGATAGAAGGCAAGACACTCAAGATCTTCTCTTTCTAGTCACCAGAGAGTGGATAGGGACATAGATATCAAGAACGAGGATCAGGCAAGCTGAAGTTTCCTATGAAAATCAGGTCAAGGCAGCCCCAGGAGAATTCTACTTGTTCAGTCACTCTGTTGTGTCCGACTCTTTGTGACCCCACGGACTGCAGCACACCAGGCTTTTCTGTTCTTCACTATCTCCTGAAGCTTGCATAAACTCCAGCCTATTATAGCTTCTCACCCCTTCAGCTGTTCTGACTCTGTATTGCCCTGCAGCATAATAACACTCACATCAAGTTAACGTCACTGTTGATGATCCTTCCATCTTCAAACTGAACTCAGAAGAGACCTGGCCTTAAATGCCAGCATTGTCCCTGACCCCTGGATCTCTAGCCTGAGTCTCCCCATGAGAGAAGTGGGAACAGAGTTTGCACCTGATCAGGACATTTCAACTGTGTTTGTGAAGAAGGAGATGTGTCATACTTTGTAATAACCTAGAGTTTCCCAGAAAACACTCTTCAGGCTCTTCCTTAAGTGAGAGACACAACCCTGCTGACCTCACATTCACCCATAGATGTTGCCCAGCTCATTTTCCTACATTGGACTTGTTTTAAGAGCAAGTTAAATATTATAAATTTTAAAAACACCACTTATGTTCCTAACTCTTCTGAAGAACTCCATCCAGAGTTAGAATCAAATATGATAAATGATTTCTCTGCCGTGTATGCTCCCTAAACACGATTCTCTTCCATCCACCTTCTAATGTTTTTCCTACTCATACATATTTTTTAGACATAAGTCATTTATATGTCCATTCACTGAGTAAACATTCATCAGAATCTACTCTGTATAAAGCACTCAGATTAATACCAATAATACAGATTTCAAAACAGAGTCTTAGCTTTCAAAAAGTTCAATTTCAGATGCATATATTTGGGAGTGATGAAAGGAAAACATGACTTTGATTATTCCAGAAAAGTTTGTACAGAACTGTTCCTGCCCATTAATTCTGCCAGGTGAAAGTATTAAACAGTTAAGGAAACAACGCTATGTACAACTTTTGAAGCATAGAGTCCTGTCTTCGAGGCTGTCTTCCTTTCTTCCTTTTTTGCTGATTTTTTTGGGGGCAAACCCACCTGTGGTTTCTGCTATTACAACATGGAAACTGAGCTTTAACAAACATGAGAAAAAATGTATTTCAAGTAGGTAGGATGAAACAGGATGGGAACAAGGGATAGGTAAGTGAGAAGCAGGAAAAATAGGGGGAAGGGAAAGAAAGGGGAGAAAGAAAAAGGAGAGAGAGGAAAAGAGGAAGAGGAGAAAACCCTAAGCATATTGACTCTGAATTCAATCCCAAGAAAGGAGTGACAGCCTTGGTATTCTACAGGGTTGGGTTGAGACTGCTGCCTTGTCTCTCTGTACTGTCCAAAGTTTTATGGGAGAGCCTTGAAGACATTCCAGCCTCCTGATTTCATTTATCCTCACTGGCTACAGTTATATCTACTGTTCTTCAGTGCCCCTGAAAAGTCATAAGCAAGAAACTTTTTTTAAGAGTTTAAAAATATTACTGCCTATTTTCCATCCAGCATCTGTTCTCCCCATTTCAACAGATGTGGCTCTGCTGTGATAAATTTGACTGTCTTACTCAACTTTATTCATCACCAAATTCAGACCAAGTCAACCTCTTCCTAGATAAATCCTGCATATACTCTGCTTGAATAACACACCTACGTGAACCAAACACTTATCTAAAACTCCCAGCCCTGTCTCTTCTGAATACCAATCTAAGGTTCAGGTATTAAACGTAACACAAACATAACACTGACCAAGCCATTCAACCCCAATTTACAGTGTCAATCCAAAATATAGCTCAACTATGAACTTCACTCTACCCTAGCTCCCAGTTCTACCCAACTTCATCTCAGCTCAAAATAATAATAATAATAATAATAATAAAACCACAAAAAACCACCATTCCCTCTCCAGACTACAGCAAAATATTAGTCCAGCCCAATTCATTTATAGAATTGCTCACCTCCTGCTGATCCCCACTTATTTTTCCAATATTCCTCTATCTCTAAGGTCACATACTATCCCCACTACAATGCACTCTCCAAACTCCAAATTACCATTGATTCCTCCTATATAGCTCCCCAACTTGGATCTAATCTCTCACACTAAATCCGTGAATCAAACCTCCATCCCAATCACAGCATTATCTGAAATGCTTTGTTCGACACTTCACTATCCCAGGAACAAGAACAACAATCTTGAATTTGTTTTGGCAGAGCAAAACCAGGGTGATCTTGACATGAGATGAATCTTGGAAGTAACATTCTAAACCTGAGACCAGAAAGGGCTTTAGGTAGTGCCTACTACATGTGAGTAAGAGTCATCTCAGAAGTTACCAAGAAACCAACAGTACAAGCAAGACCCCAGAACCTTTGAGAGAGGTCTGAGTTACCTGGAGTCTTATGAACCAGGATCAGAAGGATGGAAATGGTCATTAAACAAGGCTTCATGACTGATATATCCAGAGAGAATGGAGGGTTGTGTTGCGGGGAAATGAATAGATCTCATTGCAGTAGGACAAGGCACTCCCTTTATTAGTTTTGGAGATGAGCCAGGTTTGTGTTCAGTGAACTAAAAGAGATGAGGCATACCTGGGGTTAGCTAGGCAAAAGGATAACACATATCCCATGTCTAGGCTGGGCACTCTGTGTAAATGTGGAAGATTTGCCAGCAGCACCCATGTCAAAGTGGGATTTCCTTCCCAGTCAGAAAAAAAAGGCAAATGAGAACCAGCTGGCATTTTGTGTGAGATAAATTAAAATGAATGAATGAGTCAATTAAGCAAGCAATCAATGAGAAAATTGACACAGCACTCTAAGAAAGAAAGATTCCATTTTTAAACATATGTCTTTATTTTCTAAATAGTAGAATGTCCCCCTCTATCAGTTATACTTACTGTATACCCAATCCTATACTAGGCATCATGGAAGAAGAAGGAAGGAAAATGAAGAAAGAAAAGGTGAACGGGAAGCGTACATGGATGAAGAACGGAAGAGAAATGAGGCAAAAATAATGAGGCGTATTTACCATGAATCTACCATGCGCCAGTTTCTATACAAAATACCGTGGTATAGATATGAACACTTACTAGAGCACGATGAAGTTAGACAGCACTTTCCACTTCACAGATGAGGACAAGAAAATTTGAAAAGATGTTGTAAGTTCCCAAGACCGTATATCTAACACAGCATAGAGTCTAGAAACAATATCTGCTTTTGAAATTCTGAACCTGTGAATGGAAGGGCAGAATATGAGAAATAAAGCAAAAGCATATGCAAGGTGCTAAAAACAGAGACTAATCATTGTTTTAAACAATACAAATTTAGTTTGAGGAATTCAGTGCTCGTCCCTTGAGAAATGGGAATGAAAGGATTTTCTAGAGGAGGTCACATTGACTTTTTACTCCAATGTGTCATGTGGAAGATGAATGGATAAAGTCTAGTCTTTTGAACAAAAGCTTAGAAATAAGGGAAAATGTTCTTTGAAAAGCCTAGGATAAGATTTCCACAGCTTGACATGAAAAGGCAAATGAAGCTGGACTAGCCCTCCCCAAAGCAAATGGAATTGTACTACTCCTCCCACTGTAAGCAATTATAACACAGGAAAAAATATAGAAAGAATAACTGCACTTCACTGAAGTAAAGATAGAGAAAAAATGAAAAAGCAACCTACAAAATGTGAGAAAATATTTTCCAACCATATATCTAATAAAATTTAATATGCAAAACATATGAGGAATTCAATAGCAAAAAAAAAAAAATCAAATAATCCAATTTTTTAGATGGACAAAGGACCTGAATAGACATTTTCCCCAAAAAAATTTTCAAATGGCCAATAGGTACATGAAAAGGTGCTCAGAGTTACTAATGATCAGGAAATGCAAATCAAAACTCCAATAAGGTATCACCTCACACGTGTGAGAATGACTATTATTAAAAAGATAAAACAAGTGCTGACTAGAATGTGAAGCAAAGGGAACTCTTGTTCACTGCTAGTGGGAATATAAATTGCTTTAGACACTTTAACAGTATGGAAATTCCTTTAAAAAATTAAAAATACTGGACTTTCAATGGCAAAGGAACAAAAGACAGAGATGACCTTCTCCTATGGACAAATACATCAAAAATTCATCTTGTGTGTGAAACAAATTCTACAGAACACCTTCTGAATGCTGACAGAAGACCCCAGACTTCCAAAAAGACAAGCCAAGATGTGAAGAACTCACTCACTGGAAAAGACCCTGATGCTGGGAAAGACTGAAGGTGAGAGGAGAAGGGGAAGACAGAGGATGAGATGGTTGGGTAGCATCACCGACTCAATGGACATGAGTTCGAGTAAACTCTGGGAGTTGGTGATGAACAGAGAAGCCTGGCACACTTCAGTCCATGGGGTCGCAAAGAGTCGGCCATGACTGAGCGACTGAACTGAACTAAACCTGCACCCAGAGAGGGATTCATGAGGGAGGAAGTTTTGGTACACTCAGAAACCCCCTAAGGGGCGGGGACAGAGTAGAGCATCGGAACCTCAGAGGGGAGCGC
Organism: Neotragus pygmaeus; assembly: GCA_006410875.1. Classification (NCBI taxonomy): domain Eukaryota; kingdom Metazoa; phylum Chordata; class Mammalia; order Artiodactyla; family Bovidae; genus Neotragus; species Neotragus pygmaeus. The sequence continues at coordinate 442,852 of SJYV01018792.1, read as the reverse complement.
AGTAACAAGTGTTCAGAAGGCAGAAAGTGAAAGTCACTCAGTCGAGTCCCTATACAGTCCACGGAATTCTTCAGGCCAGAATACTGGAGTGGGTAGCCTTTCCCTTCCCCAAGGGATCTTTCCAATCCAAGGATCGAACTGAGGTCTCCCACTTTAGAGGCGGATTCTATACCAGCTGAGCCACAAGGGAAGCTGCTCAGAAGGCAAAATGGAGAGAATTCCCCACAGTTCAGTCCAGTTCGGTCACTCAGTCGTGTCTGACTCTTTGTGACCCCATGAATCGCAGCACGCCAGGCCTCCCTGTTCATCACCATCTCTTGGAGTTCACTCAGACTCACGTCCATCGAGTCAGTGATGCCATCCAGCCATCTCATCCTCCGTCATCCCCTTCTCCTCCTGCCTCCAACCCCTCCCAGCATCAGAGTCTTTTCCAATGAGTCAACTCTTCACATCAGGTGGCAAAAGTATTGGAGTTTCAACTTTAGCATTATTCCTTCCAAAGAAATCCCAGGGCTGATTTCCTTCAGAATGGACTGGTTGGATCTCNATCTATTTCCCATGAAGTGATGGGACCGGATGCCATGATCTTCGTTTTCCGAATGTTGAGCTTTAAGCCAACTTTTTCACTTTCCACTTTCACTTTCATCAAGAGGCTTTTTAGTTCCTCTTCACTTTCTGCCATAAGAGTGGTATCATCTGCATATCTGAGGTTATTGATATTTCTCCCGGCAATCTTGATTCCAGCTTGTGTTTCTTCCAGTCCAGCGTTCCTCATGATGTACTCTGCACATAAGTTAAATAAGCAGGGTGACAATAGGAAACCTGAAAAGGTAAACAGATCTGATGAACTGTAACAGGATCTTGATGAGGAACATGGCAGGAGAGTGGGAGGGAAGGAGTGGATACAAAAGGTGGACTAAATGAAATACAATTAAATCCAACACTTTCACCATGTCCTCTAAGTCCAACACGAGACGTTCCCTTCATCCCCACCCGCCCTTGACCCATCACCCTTCAAACAGTGGTCTCCCAGGTTTATTCAGCCTCAGGGTCCAAACTCTTGCAGTTCTCTTTATTTTGAACAGTTACCCTCCATCTTTCCATGTCCTTTCTCATCATCCAAGTAGCCCCTTGAACCTCTGGAAAGGTTCTCCCCGACCATACTTCCTCAAGTAGCTGCCCCCATTACTCTCTCTCCCCTTCCTTTTCTTTATTCCGAGCACTTCCCACTAGCTGAAAGTAAGGTCTTTATTATGTATTATCTCTCACCCTGTGAGACTGCAAGCTCCAATACAGCAGGCACTTGTTTGACTTATCTATCACTGTATATATAGTGGCTGGAACAATGGGTGGCGCATAGTAAGAGTTCAGTAAATATTTACTCCATGAATGGCTTGTGAAGAAAGCTAAGTAGACATTGATATGTTCAGTCCAAGTAATATGGAGTACAGAACTACTGCCTTTAAACCAAGAAAAGGAGAATGTTTTGAGAAACTGATAATGAATTCAGTTTTGTAAATGTTGATTTTTGAGGGAGCCCATGAGGTATCCAAGTGGAGGCTTCCAACAGGTCACGAGTCAAATACTGGGAGAGACCTATAGACTTGAGAGCTGTTTTAAATCTGCTCAAGAGGAAAAACTTTTCCCTTTTATTCTCTTAGATTCATTGACTGGGGCCCTACAAATTTGACTGATAAAGACTAAGGTTTACAAGAGAAAAGGCGCATAAATTTTATTTGGTGTTAATTTTTATGTGACAAAAGGAACTTCCTAGAAAAGAAATGAATACCCAAAGAAGTGGACTGGATTGAGAGCTTATATATCAAGTAGAGCAAAAAATGATAAATTGTAGAAATGTAACAAGATCTTTAAGCTATGAGTGACTGTAAACTATGGGAAATTAAGTGAGAGAAACTATGGGAAATTATGAGAGAAACCAATGGAAGATAAGGGTTATCTTAGCAAGGTTTGCTTGTCCAGGTCTACTTTGGGGCTAACTCTCCATCTTCATGGCCATAAAACTTCCCCAGCAGAGAGGATTTATGACAATCCTTATTTCTCAGGAGTTTCTGCTTTTAGTCAGATAAAGAGAGATCTGAGAAGGCTTCCTTCTGTTTCTGTTGAATCTCAAATATCTTAGCTTAAGACAATCTTTCTGTCAAATTGGTGTATTTGGGGGTGGCATATTTGGCTGTCCTTCAAAACCATGAGAAGAGATAAGATAGTAAAACAGAGAGAACATCACCACTTGAATGAGGCTGTGGTATGCAATGCTTGGGCCCCAAGCATTGGGCCTCTTCTAGGGTCCTTGAGATTCAGCTATAAATTTCACTCTTAAGCAGAAAAGTACAACAGCAAGATTCCAGCACATTTTTCTGGCAAAATGAGACAGACATAATCCCTACCATCTAGAGACTTTTTGCTTAGCTAAAACGTTCATGTGGTATCATCTCACACTGGTCAGAGTGGCCATCATCAAACAGTCTACAAACAATAAATGCTGGAGAGGGTGCAGAGAAAAGGGGATCTTCTTACACTGCTGGTGGGAATGCAAACTGATACAGCCACTATGCAGAACAGCGTGGAAAGTCCTTAAAAAACTAGGCATAAAACTACCACATGTACACGCTAAGTCACTTCAGTAGTGTCCAACTGTTTGCGACCCTATGGACTGTAGCCCACTAGGCTTCTCTGTCCATGGGATTCTCCAGGGCATGGGTTGCCATGCCCTCCTCCAGGGGATCTTCCCGACCTAGGGATCAACCATTCTCTCCAGCATCTCCTACCTTGGCAGGCTGGTTCTTTAGCACTAGCACTACCTAAGAAGAAATCCTTAAAACTACCATACAACCCAGCAATCCCACTGCTGGGCATATACCCTGAAGAAACCAAAACTGAAAAGGACACATGTACCCCAATATTCACTGCAGCACTATTAACAACAGCTAAAACATGAACACAACCTAGATGTCCATCTGCAGATGAATAGATAAGGAAGTTGTGGTACATATATACAATGAAATATTACTCAGCTATAAAAAGGAATGCATGAGAGTCCATTCTAATGAGGTGGATGAACCTAGAGCCTATTATACAGAGCGAAGTAAGTCAGAAAGAGAAAGACAAATATTGTATGTTAATGCATATATATGGAATCTAGAAAGAGAGTGCCAATGACCCTTACGTGCAGGGCAGCAAAGGAGACACAGACATGAAAAACAGACTTTTGGACACAGTGGGAGGAGAGCATGGGATGATGTGAGAGAGTAGCATTGAAACATAAATATTACCATATGTAAAACAGAAAGTGGGAGTTTGATATATGGCACAGGGAACCCAAAGCTGATGGTCTAGGACCACCTGGAGAGATGGAGTGGGGAGGGCCTTCAGAAGAGAGAAGTCACATGCTTGCCTATGGCTGATTTATGTTGACTTAGGGCAGAGGTCATCACAATATTGTAAATTATTTATCTTCCAATGAAAACAAATTAATGGGGGGGAAAAAAAACTCACTATAAGCTGAAGTTACAGGAAGCACTTCTGGATCCTAAAACACCATCTTGAATCCCCTGCTACCTAAAACCCACTGTTCTGTTTGGAGGTACCCACCAGAGTCACCTAGGGGTGCAGAGGCTGAGACACTGCAGGAGACTGGGAACACATCACTCCTGAACAGGTTAACTTAACAGTTCTGTCCAGATCAAAATGGGCTTTAAATATCTATATCCATCAGAGGCTTTTTACTGAGCAGTTTTGGATTCAGTGCAAGTTGCTCACAGCCACATTGAAAGAAAAGGGGAAATGCTAAGTCTAAGTGCTAAACCTGTTCTCATCCCCGGTTGTACATCAGAATCATTTGGGAAATACACACACACACACACACACACACACACACAGAGTGCTTTGGTCTCACGGCACACCCACTGAATCAGAACTTCTGGGACCAGGACTTGGACATTAGTATTTTCCAAAAGCACTACAGGTGATTCTACTGTACGGGATGAGAAAAATCGTTTCAAACTGTAAAATTTGATTTTTTTACTATTCAAGGGACCCTCAAGGGTCTTCTCCAACACTACAGTTCAAAAGCATCAAATTCTTCAGCGCTCAGCCTTCTTAATGGTCCAGCTCTCATATCCACGTATGACTACAGGAAAGACAATAGCTTTGATTATATGGACCTTTGTCAGCAAAGTGATATCTCTGCTTTTTAATACGCGGTCTAGGTTTGTCATAGCTTTCTTTCCAAGGAGCAAGTGTCTTTTAATTTCATGGCTGCAGTTACCATCTGCAGTTATTTTGGAGCCTGGAAAATTTTCCTTTCTCCTTTCCCTTCTCTCTCTCCTAGAAATTAATAGAGGACATAAAAGTAATCTCAGCATGTATGCCTTATCCATGGTCAGACTTGGGCCATTATCTCCTCTTGGAGCTCTGGCCAAGAATGGCAGTTGAATGAATCAGTCGTCTCCCTGTTCCCAAAGAGTCATGGGATGGGGGGTAGTGGGGATCAACTGGAGAAACCAGAGAGAAGGAGGGAGAATAGATCAGACCCCAGAGACAGTGAGACAACTTTTGTGGCTGCTGACTCGTTCACTTGGTATGTCCATTCCTTTTGCCTTTGCCCCTAAGGATGAGTAGAAACCAATCACTAAGGAGTCAGGTCCAGAATTCACTTTAAGACTTCTTTAGAATATACATGTGTTAAAATCCCAGAAGGAGGAAACTTGCTGGCTTTAAACACTGGGTTGAATGACAGTTGAATGAAAGCACTGGGACATGTCTATTGTCACCCTGCTTATTTAACTTACATGCAGAGTACATCATGCAAAATGCTGGGCTGGATGAAGCTCAAACTGGAATAAGATTTCTGGGAGAAATATCAACAACCTCAGATATGCAGATGACACCATTCTAATGGTAAAAAGCAAAAGGGAACTAAAGAACCTCTTAATGAGGTGAAAGAGGAGAGTGAAATAGCTAGCTTAAAACACAACATTCAAAAAAATGGAAGATCATGGCATCTGGTCCCATCACTTCATGGCAAATAGATGAGGAAAAAGTGGAAATAGTGGCAGACTTTATTTTCTTGGGCTCCAAAATCACTGCAGATGGTGACTGCAGCCATGANAAACACAACATTCAAAAAAATGGAAGATCATGGCATCTGGTCCCATCACTTCATGGCAAATAGATGAGGAAAAAGTGGAAATAGTGGCAGACTTTATTTTCTTGGGCTCCAAAATCACTGCAGATGGTGACTGCAGCCATGAAATTAAAAGACACTTACTCCTTGGAAGGAAAGACTAGGAAACCTAGACAGCGCATTAAAAAGCAGAGATACCACTTTGCTGACAAAGGTCCTTATAATCAAAGCTATTGTCTTTCCTCTAGTCATACGTGGATATGAAAGCTGGACCATTAAGAAGGCTGAGTGCTGAAGAATTTGATGCTTTTGAACTGTAGTGTTGGAGAAGACACTTGAGAGACCCTTGGACAGCAAAGAAATCAAACCAGTCAATTCTAAGGGAACCAACTCTGAATATTCATCAGAAGGGCTGATGCTGAAGCTGAAGCTCCAATACTTTGGTGACCTGATGTGAAGGGCCAACTCATTGGAAAAGATCCTGATGCTGGGAAAGATTGCGGGCAGGAGAAGGGGACAACAGAGGATGAGATGGTTTGATGGCATCACCAACTCAATGGAGTTAAATTTGTGCAAATTCCAGGAGATAGTGACGGTCAGGGAAGTCTGGCATGCTGCAGTCCATGATCTCTACATGCTTTCCTTCCCCCTTTTCTTATTGAGTTTCACAAGAGTTTGGTCTTTCCTTGTTTCTTGGCAACAGAGCTTCCAGAGGAAGTGCAAAGGCATGGACATACAAAGACTAACAGAAGAAAGGCAGAGAGGATAAACACATACACAGTGAGAAACAAAACCTGTGAGTATGAGAACAATGGGCCCCTTTGGTAAAATGAGAGTGTATTTATCAAACCCCAGGTATCACAGCTCCTCTGCTCAAGTACTGTCTTTGTGTGCTTAAATAACAGCATTTGTAACATTCTAGTTGATGATTCTAAATTGACTGCTGATTGAAATAAGATCGAGTCCTAACTTATGGGATTGAAACATGTACAAAATAGTTATGTCAATGCAAGCCAGGATTATCATGGAGTAACCAAACGAGGGACAAAGATGAAAGGTGTAAAGAAAGGCAAAAGGCTGGAGGCAATCTCTCAGACTGTTGTTGTGGGGTTTTTTTATAGTCCATTTTAATGGTGGGAAGATGGTCACTCATGGCTCCCATCATAGATGGAACCACAGAGAATGCCTGCTTCTCATAGTCATGACTACAAAATCCCAACAGAGGACACAACCAGTCTGGTTAGATCAGGAGTCCACCCCTGCACAAGTCAGCCATGGCCAGGACCTGTAGACAATCTCTGACTGCCAATGGACCATCTAGGAAGAGCAGTCAACTCCTAGAAAAGGGGATGTGTTGGCTTGTGAGTTGGACCCTAACCCCAGAAACCATTCACCCGTGAGGTAGAAATGCACAGAAACAAACACAAGTGTCAGCCAACAGTGGTACCACGGCTAGCGATCAACTCTTACCAAAGACAAGGCCCCGGTTTCTTCTTGCAAAACAATACATACTGCTGTGTGGTGAGGAACCTCAAAGATGGTGCCAGTGGTCCCTGCTTCTGCACAGTCCTACTCTTCTCCAGTCTCCTTTTACTTTGAATGGGGCCAACTTTTGTGACCAATGCGATATTGCAGAAATGACCAAGTATGGCTTCTGAGGCTAGGTCACAGAAGACAGTGTGGCTTCCATCTCATACTTTTTTGCCTCACCCACTTGGGTGGGGCAGCAGGTGGAGACGGAAGCCAGCTGCTATGTTGTAAAATTACTTAAGCAGCGTTGGGGCAAGAACTGCATGGCAAGGCACTGCGGCTTCCTGCCAACAGCCAGCAAATAATTAAGACCTGCTGCCAACAGCCGTGTTATGAGCCATCCTGGTGGCAGATCCTCCATCTCCAGTCGAGCTTTAAATGACTATAGCCCCACCCAACATCTTGACTACAACCTCACGAGAGACCTGGAGCAAGAACTATAGAGCTAGGCCATGTCTGAATTCTTGACCCAAAGAAGTTGTAAGATTAATACATTTTGTTGTTTTAAGCTCTTAGACTTGGGAGTAATTTGTCACACAGCAATACATAACTAACATACTCTGGGGATCTGCTCCCATTCTCCGATCTTGACTATCACATCAATAACTAGGATTAAGGTACAACATAACCTAACTGAGGGAGCACTGGATCTTCTAATAAAAGAAAAGTTTTTGTGCCCCTCAAATAAACTGCAGAACCCAGCTAGCACATGTTGGCAGAAACTGGGATACGAGGTTTGTGAGAGAGGGTTCAACACCCCAAGAGACAGTGCTAATACATGTCTGGGATGAATCTTAGAAGTGTGGAGAAAATAGTGAAATAGAAATGCCAGAACTGCCCTGGCAAACAGTGGGAAAGGAGAGCAAAGGGTTCAGAGGAGTCAGCATGCTAAAGTAGAGACGCTAAATAACGAGAAAATGCACCCAATGCTTTTGTTTCATGGGAAGGCACAGGAGACGTTGTTTTTCAGAGTGATGAGGGATGCCCTGGTGAGAGGGCACCAGCATCACTGAGAATGAATTGTGGTCACTCTCTGCAGGGCCAGTCTGATGGCAGGAGATATTATTCTAGAACTGGGCTCACTGAGAGCAATGGGGATGGCAGGAGTCTGAAGAAGCCAGCGAGCTACTCTTAACCTCCAGAAGCAAAGTAGGTCACAATTTCCATAATCCATGGAGATAGTAATCAAACACAGGGTTCCTAGGGCAAGACATAAGGGTAATATTCACTATACAAAAGAAATCAAGGATGGGAGATCAAGAGACTAGGGGCAATCCAGTGAAAATTTATGATTCCTGGTTCAATTTCTGGATCTGAGTCAGTGTTTTGATCTGGAAAATTTTGACTGAAAGAGAGACAAGGTCCCTAGAAGGGAAGACATTTAACACTGTGATAAGTATATAGAGTAATGATTACTTCAGTTCTTCCCTTAAAGGGATCTTTGGTCATTCACCCAGGTAACTGTATACTTGGAAAAGGAGAAATCCCAAACATTTTGAGGACTGTTAGACACAGGAATTAGGTTGACACTGAAACCCAGAGATCCAAAGCAGCATTATGCCCAAACTCCACTAGAGAGGGGGGCTAATGGGAACCAAACAGTAAATGGGGTCCTGCCTCAGGTTTGGTTCACAGTGAGCATGCTGCTTCCTCTGGCCCATCTAGTACTCTCCTCCCCGTGCTTGAATATAAAACTAGAATATGGACATACTTGGTTGTTGGCAGAGACCCCATACATTGCAGTGGGAAAGCCAAGTGGAAGCCTCTGACACTGCCCTTCCCCATTCCAGCCAAGATAGTAAGTTAAAAACAGTATCCAATCCCTAGGGGATGGCAGATCTCAAAGATGCAGGGGGTGGGGTGATCTCTATCACATTGGCGTTTACCTCACCAGTCTGGCCTCTACAAAAGCCAGGTGGGTTGTGCAGAACAACTGTGCACTGGGAAACTCAATTCAGCACTAGCCCCAACTGCAGCAGCTATGCTATGCCAGATGAGATTATCTCTCTGACAGCAGATTAACATTGCCTCAAGCTCATAGTTTGCTGTCATGGATTAGAAAAATGCATTCTTTCCAACCTCTATCAGAAAGGGAGATCAGATCCCAGTTTCTCCTTCATTTGGGACAGAGTATCTTGCTTCAGGGTGTTAACTCCCCCGCCCTCTGGCAAACATAGTCCAAAGAAATCTGGCCCCCCAGACATTCTGCTGAATATCATATAGGTCCCCTCTATTGGTGACAGTATGTTACTTGGACCTGAGAAGCAAGAAGTGGCAAATATGTTGGAGGCCTTAGTAATACACGTGCCCTTCCTATAGGAGAAAAATGCTACAAAAATTCAATGGCTCTGGGCACTGTTGGTAACACAGTTTCTCATTAAAGGATGAGGTGTGGCTGCCACCCAGTTACATCATGTTTCTCATCAAACATTCTCTGCTAGAAAATAGCAGACAGGGAAAGGAGTCACCCTTCTGGCATGAATAATTGACCCTGAGAATCAGAGAGTGATAGGGCTGCTTTTGGACTTCCTAGTTGACTCAGTGAAAAAGAATTCACCCACCAAGGCAGGGGACGTAAGAGACGTAGTTTCAATCCTTGGGTCAGGAAGATCCCCTGGAGTAGGAAATGGCAACTCATTCCAGTATTCTTGCTTGGAAAATTCCATAGCTAGAGGATCCCAACGGGCTACAGTCCATGGGGCCACCAAGAGTCAGACAATTGAGCACACACCCACGCAAGGCTGCTTTTACAGCTGAGGGGAAAGGAAGGCTGTGTGTGGCTCCCACATAATCCACTTGCTGCCTCTTAATGGCAAATGGGTAAGTATAGTAGTCGCAGTCCACTTCATACTCACCGAGTAAGTGCCTGGACTGGATAAGGAGAAGGAGAAAAGAGCAAGGAGTAGAGAAGGAAGATGATGAGTATCAGTTGCAGCCTCCAGAGCAGCTACTGTGGTGAAGGCTCTAGGTCATTTCTCTTACAAGTTTCCCCATGGAAAAAAGCTCCCCAGCCCCAGAGGAGCTGTTTGCAGAACTTATCTATGAAATAAGCGAAGCAGAGGCACCAAGAATGAGCTACAGTGGGTCTGTGGTGCATCACCCAGGTTTACCACCTCCTTTGGGGCTCNTATTCTTGCCTGGGGAATTCCATGGGCAGCGGAGTCTGCTGGGCTACAGTCCATGGAGTCACAAAGAGTCAGATACAACTGAGCGACTAACACACACACACACACACACACACACACACACACCTTATTTACACCTTGTTTATACCTTATAAGTGTAATGTCCGGAACATAGTAAATAGTTAATAAATATTATCTATTTTTATTGAAATTATCATTAGATAGTCCTTTCATAATGTAGGAAAGAATGATGTTTTAAGATCTAAGATCAAGCCTCTCATAGCAGAAGATTATGACCTATGTCTAGTGCTCACTGACTTGTAGTTCATGGTTCAGGGCAGAACGAGGCGATGAGCAAGCAGGTCATGGGCACACATAAAGTACAAAGAGATCGAGCCCCCAGGTTAAGAAAAACAGAGTGGTCCAAACCTTGTCCCAAGAAAGGCACTTGGCTTAGAGCAGCCACCTCCCCAAGGTCAGGGCCAGCATGTCAGCAACACACAGAACCCTCTCCGTGCCAGCTGCCCCTGCAGCAGCTGGCTTACCCCCATGATGGATGGGAATCACAGCCATTTTCAAGAGACTAACAGAAGGCAGGCTGTGTCCGGATAAGCTATAACAACAGTAGTAAAGTTCTAAGGAGACCAAAGGGTCCCCACATCCACACACTTCCCCCAGCCGTGGCTGCGGTAATTATGCCAGTCATGTCCCTNAGACTTACGTCCATCGAGTCAGTGATGCCATCCAGCCATCTCATCCTCTGTCGTCCCCTTCTCCTCCTGCCCCCAATCCCTCCCAGCATCAGAGTCTTTTCCAATGAGTCAACTCTTCGCATGAGGTGGCCAAAGTACTGGAGTTTCACCCAAACCAATCCTAAATAGAAGTTCATGGTCTCAGACTGACCCATTAGCAGATCATTTTAATACAAGACAGATATACAAGACCAGGGGTTGGGGCTGGGGTAGGGGTAATAGAGAAGGGGTTGCCTGACCACATCTTAAATGATAAGCAGGAACTGAATAGGAAAGGGGAAGAAAAAGGGTCAATTCAGGAAAGGAAAATAACAAAGAATCAGAAGAATCAGCAAACATTTTTATCCCATAAGTACTCATCATAGGCAGCTACCATTTGGTAGAGTTGAGCCTGCCATTTTGTCCCTCTCTAGTTCTGGAGCCCCTAAGACAGGCTGACCTGAAAAGCCTACCTCTAACAGCCCCTGTGCAGCCTCGAGGCCTTACTGCCTCAGTGACCCTGCGTCGCCACTCGCAGGGAACTCAGAGGTGCCAGCACCCTCTGGTGATCTATGCTGAGCTGAGGAAGAACATTTTCCTCCTTGTTGAGACTTGTTGTGATGGAGAAGTCCCCATGTGGCGCTCAATGGTTCCCAGAATATTCAAGGAAGCAGCCCTTGCAAGCTTTACTTCAACCCACTGGGTTCCCTCCAAACCTAAGGACTTAGAAAAGACTCTGCGGGAGGATCTGCCATGGGAGCTGAGGAAATCACCACTGCTTCCTCAGAATCCCCCTCACCCCCAGTTAAGCCTAAGAGCTTTGATGTGGGGCCAAGCTTCTTCTCCCCAGAGGCAGTCATCCTTCCCAGAGTTCCTTACTTCGCCTGCCCTCTGACTTCTGGCCGGAGGCCTGCCAGTTTGCAAACAGCCCTGAGGTTCCTCAGTCCTGACAGAGGACACAGCTGAGGCCGGAGGTGGGGCCCCTGCTGCATTATTTTCTCTCTACTTCAATCGCTAATGAGAAAATGAATCTCTAAACATCATTTTCAACATCAGAAACTGTTAACAGCAGTTGCCTCCAGAGAGGGAAACAGAGCAGATGCTGGATGAAAGGAGACCAACTAGTTTACACATTTCTTAGTAGTTTTGAGTGTTGTGCTGTGCTTATGCATCGTCTTTTCAGGGAGTATAATTTTCTAGATAATTACTTTAGAAAGAAAAGCAACTTTTTGGAAATCCAGAGCTTTCAGAGTATTTTCTACATTGCAATACTGAGGCCTTTCCTTTGTACGCAAATGGTTTAATAATCTCATAGGTGAAAGGTCAGTAGGTTAAAACAAAAAATTGGTGATTAAGAAGACAAATGTCAGACACTAAATTCACTCTGAGACCTTAATTTTCTTTACCACTCTGTGCCTGTTACCACATTTGTAAATTTGGGATAATTCTAGCACCTGTCTCACGGACTTATTGTGAGATGAAATGAATGGATGGATGCATGTGAAAGTTTTGGTGTCTACCAGATTGTAAATACTGTACCATCGACTACTATCAATCATCATACTTATATGTTGTCGCTTACCTCTGCCACCCTCTGCTGTGGCATGTGGCAAGAAGAAAAATAGGTAAACATGCCTCTGAGAAAAAAAGCATATAGAGTAAGTAAAATCTGAGTGCTTTCAAAGCCCCTGTCACTCTTTGCTACGCGTCTCCAGACCACCAGAGGAACACTTCCTTTTGTGTGAGCCAAATGTGGTACACAGTATAGGATGCGAGTCGGGAACCTGGTTCAAGCAACTGTTCCTCCACTAACCTGCCGTGTGCCTCTTGGTCAAACTTCAGGGTCTCCAGTCTTAGTTTCTTCACAGGAGTGTAATGGGACCAAGGAATCTCGTGTATGTGAAAGGGCTTTGTAATCACAAAAACTCTGCAGATGAGGTACAGTTATTCAGAAAATATGCAATTGATGGCTTACTAAATAGAACAGCTAAATTAAACAGAAAGAATGTTTAGGAACTGGAACCACCCCGAAGTTTCTACAGTGCCACAAAAGAAGTCTACTTTCTGGTAAAACTCTGCAGTGGCTAAAATCAACTGCTGACAAAACAACCCCCTCTAACAATGCTCTCCTGGTAGGGTTGCTGGTACCCCCTTGGTCACCACTGTCCCAGGGCAGAAGAACCCTGAGACTCTGAGAGCTTCCCTTTCTCTTCCAGATGTTTCCTCTGGGTCTGCTACTCTGAGTCCTTCCACTTCTCCAGAAATAACATGTTCCCTTCAAACCCAAGGCACCAAAACATACTGCAGGTTCCTATACTTCAATCCATGACAACTTTTAGTAAAATAAAAGAAACCTCAGAGAACCAAGTTCACCAAGTAAGTAACTTACTCATTAACTAAGTCTTCCAGGCCACAGTTTCCTTACCAGAAAAGTGATATTTCAAATTCTAAGAGTCACATGAACTTGGCACAAGTATAAATTTAGTTTTGACTGTTTCTTATCTCTCTGCCCATTCTGGTTAGTTCCATAAACTTCCACCCATAGACTCAGGCTGAAAACCATCTCATGCTCAGCTCCCTCCAGTTTTGAAGAAGGTGCGTCCTGACTTGTGTGAGTCCTCAGGTGTGAAAGGACTTTCTCACCTGGCTAGGGTTCTTCCATAGCTGTTGTTTAGTAAAGTCATGCCTAGTGAAGAGACAAAAGAACACTTGGATGGGGGATTAGCTTATTCATTCACTTCATAAATATTTACTGAGTATCTGTTATACACCACAGAGAGCAGTTCAGTAAGAACCTGACCCACCTGTTAGGTGGAGGTAGAGGGGCTTAGGCAGTTTTCCAGAGGAAATAAAGTTTGGCTGAGAGATGAAGAAAGAATAGGAGGCAAATATACTAGGAGCGTTCATGAGAGCAAGGACTTGCAGTGGGAGAGAAGGAAGATGAGTGAGTGAGTGAATGAATGAGCTAATGAGTGAATGAACAGGCAGCCAGGCCTGACCCTTGGTAACTGGTACCTCTCATTAGGCTCCTTTTTCTATTAGTACATCCCTGTTCCCTGACATGTATGGTTACATTTCATCAGTCTACAAAGCAGACTGTGAGTCCTGGACATCCACTGCTATGGTTAGAAAGGAATTTTGCAGTATTTGTATAAATGTTTCCTTGGTTTCTACTGTGTGGAAAGCAGTCATTATCCAAATGGAAGGCTGAGAAGTTTCAGATTTTCACTGCTAATTCATTAATTTCCCCCAATTTATAGCTTCCATTCAGCCCTTTCCATTATCAGCATAGTTGAAACACCTCCCTAAACTAGCTGAGGCAATTTAGATATTTTCATTTTGCAATAAGATCCAGTAAATCTAGTATAGAATTTAACCATGATTTTCTTTCACAAGGTGAAAATCCTCTAGGGAGATAAGTTTACTAAGTAGACAGAAGAAAAACTTTTGTCATTCTTGAGAAAGGGGGAATGAGGGGGGAGAAAAAAACCTGTAAATGTCACTACTGACTAATCCCATCTATTTTGGAAGGCCCTGGGGGGTTTTAGGGCTTTCCAAGTGGTAAAGTGAACAGTGGCATTCCTCTGAAAAAGGAATGTTCTGCCTCTTCTCCTTGGAATACTCACCTGCTGCGGCTGGAACAAAAGGTGAATAGGGATTTGGAGGCACAACCTGCTTTCGGGTACCGGAGGTCACCTGCATTTTTAAAGCCCATGAATCAAGAACGTCCCTCATCTCATAGCTTTCTTCAGGCCACTGTGGTCTTGTGATGGTGCCTCTTCAGCATTTGTCTCTCCTGCTGCTTCTATTACTATTGATTCCACTTATACCTGACCTTAGACAGATACCCAGATCTGTTCCCATGAGTCTGCCCTGAACCCTATCAAATCCACGTGAGTCCTAAGAAATATGTTACTGTCAAAAATTCAGAAAATGTTTTCATTGTTAAAAATGACATTTAAATTATGCTGGTATTCATTGGAGGAGTAGACCTGTATAGCTAAGGAAATATGTCCGTCCTTGCCATGGTTTTTAGTTTCCTCCAGGCTTGGACAAACTTCCTATATTTACCACTCTGTTTTTTCCCAAATGAGGTCGAAGACATTAGTTAAAAATAAATTTTTTCAATGGCGGTTTGTTATAGGAGTCTCTATTTTTGTGTACGCCTGAAGTTTTCCATGATAAATGGTTACAAAAAGAAAAATAAATAAGCACAGTATTTCCCAGACTATAGGATCCTTGCTGCTTTACTTGCTCCTCTCCAGTGCCACCAAAGACATCCGCAGCTAGGAAAGCTCTGAAAGCTGAACTTCAGGCAGTTGTGAGTCAGCCCTGGATCCTATTTTGCTCAGTCACTTAGAAGTGGAACTCAATATTTTTGTAACTTACATCTCACCAATACTTCCATAAAGTAACTCTGTCTCACTGTGGTTAAAGATTCACTTCTTTTGAGAAGAAATTACATATTAACATGCATTCTGATGTTACTTTTACCTTTATTTAAAAGGTAAATGTTTAAAGGACATTAATCATTGCTATACTATTATTGGGAGTAAATTTTATTCTTATGTCTAGAAAACATATTAGCAAATGATTATGTCATAGTAGTTAAATTTTGCAATGCAACACTACCTTAAGGCTAAACCACAACACAGATAAATAAAACACTGAAAATGAATTCTATAAATGTCATTGACACAAGTTAAAAAAAAAATCCATTGACCATTTACAAAGTTAATAATAATTCCTAGCATGCTTGCATATAATCATAGGGTGAAAATATGCTGGCTTCTTAGGAACTGTTATAAAAATTCCACATTCCACCTACACAACTTCTGGGTCACAAGCATTCTACTCCCAGTTGAAAGCCATTGTCTCAGAAGATGTTTCTAAATACACCTAAGGTCATGACAAGTAGTGTTTCATTTCCTCCCGTCCTGTCAATGGAGAGTGGTGGACACACAAATGAGATGCGGAAGACAGCGGAGGACTCAATGCCAACTGTAACCAGAATGCTAGTCCTGCCCCACCTTGAAATACCCCAGCTTGGCCCTGACGTCAAATGTGGGCCCTTGATGGTAACAGGAAACAAATTACTCATGCTCCATTAAAGCATCCATGTGTTATTCAAAAGAAAACCTTAGCGTCTCCTTGATAATATGGATCATTTCAAACTAACAAGATGATGGCCAGTCTGAATTAGTGAAAACCTTCTTTATGCTTTAATGTGATTTATAGGGCAGTCTTTTAAAGTAGTTTCATTACTTGCAAAATTATGGTGTAACTCAAATGTAGCTTAATACAGAACTATTTTATGGGTATCTCTTGCTTGGTGACTAGGTAAGAAAGGCTTTTCAATGTAGTTAGTCATTAAGTTCCAAAATGTCCAAATAGAGCCTGGAAGCCATCTGTTCTTTTAGTTTTTTGATTGTCTGTTTTTAAGCTTTTTAAATAGAATTCTATTTCCATTGTAAAAGCAATGGCTTTGCCCAGTTTGAACTGTCAGGTTTACTATTGTCTGCTCTATATTAATTATTAATAGGTTGTGACCTTTTGTTAGAGCATCAGCTGCATGCAAGAATTTAAAAAGGAAAAGTTGCACACCCAAGCTTTCTTAATAAACCCTGCTCCAGGATGAGGGAGAAATTGGCAATCTCTGGGAGGAACTGCAGAGTGAAGCACACAACAAGGGCCCTACCACAGCTTCTGAGAGGTGCCGGGAGCTCCATGGGAAAGGTGAGCATGTGCTGTGTGCGTTCAACATACACATCAGATCGGGTGCTACCACATTGTTAGTGCCTAAGCACACATGTAGCATGCACGCTTGTTCCTCATAGCAGTCTCCTTTCTCTTGCATAGCTACCCTGAAGAAGGGAGCCTAGCCCAACAGCCAAGTACTCCCCACTCTTATAGTAAATGGCAGAATTAAAACCCCAGGGTGCCCTTTTGGATTAAACAAGATTCAACGGAGTAGGGTTCCTCGTAAACAATTATAGAAACAACTTTAGGGAGAAGACATGACTCAGTCAGGGCAGGTGAGAATAAATATAAAAGTGGAACATATATTCCAGTTCTTCTGTTTATTCTTCCAAAACCCATTAAAATAGCATTACAAGAAAAAAAAAAAAAGATTAAGGAAAAAACCCCTAAGCAGCCAAAGGAATCTGCCTCCCATGGGACTTGAGCCACAGGTGTGGGCAGAATGAAATGCCAACAGAAGCGGGGAGATTAAGTGAGAAGGTTACAATGGATGATGAGGTACTCATGCAGGTACACACGCACGCACTCCCCGACAGCGCCTCTTGGACCAACCCTTTTCAATGGTTCAGCTATCAGAATACTTGCAAAGCAAGTTTACATCCTCCAGGCAACAGATTGGACAACTCCTCCCTGGGGAAACTGAATACCCCAAGAGAAATCTGTCTCCACTCCTGCATACACTGATGTTTAAAGGTCCTCCAATGGAAAAACTGAGAGCCCTGCCAGATCTATCAGAAAAGCCTGCCGGCTGATAAGCCCTACCTACACAAAACTTGCAGTCAGTGTTGCAGTGCCTCCCCTAAAAATAAGTGACCAAGACATTTGAGAAAAGCCACACCTTGGAAAGAAACAGATTAAAACAAACTAACAGGAAGAAGAAATTCAGGGGAAATAAAATTACAAGGAGTAGGAAAAAAGAAGGTTTTAAGCTAATATCAACTTCTTTAGTGAGATAAAAGATATATTCACTTAACAAGACACTATTTTTTAAAAAGAGAGCTCTTAGGAAATCTAAATATGATAGCAGAGATGAAAAGCTCCATGGAAGGGTTAAATAATAAAGATGAATAAATCTTCCAGAAAGAATAGGGGAAAAGAGAAAGAAATTGACTAGAGAGAAAAAAAAAAAGTTTTCTTTAAAAAAACAGAGGATCAATCCCAAAGGGTTAATATCCAGAAGGGGAAAATAAAGAAAATAGAGAAAGAGAGGCAGATGAGAAAGAAGGGCAAAAGGGAAGGAAGCGGGAATAAAGAGTATCATCCTGACAAAAAATGTAGCTCTTATGTAGTTAGTACTGAAGTAATAGAGCACATCATAAAATGTTGAGTTCTAAATCTATAATAATTTGAAACAAAAAATAAAACAAAACCTGAAAACCAATGGAATTTACAGTGCAGAATCCTCAAAAGGCTTGAGAACTAGCAATCCCAGAGACTTCATAAATTGGGGGTTACAGCAAAGCAATCAGACCTAAGAAGAGACGAGTGGAGGCCATTTGAGAAGCAATTAGAGCCTTCTAAACCCTCCCTGGTGGCTCACTGGTAAAGAATCCACCTGCAATGCAGGAGACATAGATAGGTTTGATCCCTGGGTCGGGATGATCCCACGGAGAAGGAAATGGCAATCCTTTCCAGTATTCTTGCCTGGAGAATCCCATGGACAGGGGAACCTGGCAGGCTATAGTCCATGATTTAAGAAAAAAAAGAGTCAAACACGATTTAGCAACTAAACACACACAACACACACACAAGCCTTTCCTGCTCTATACCACTGGGTCTACACCAAGCTCTTCCACAGCCCTGCAAGACAGAATGTTTATTCTTCGAAGAAACTCTGGCTTGGAGGTTAACTGGCCAGGTTGTAGGTTTGGGAACACTACCAGAAACTAGAGCATTTGGTGATCCTAAAATGCTGTCTAACTCCCAGCTCTCCTTCCCTCGCCCTGTTTCCTCAATGGGGGTACCAGGACACGGGCAGCATACTTGTAATCTTGGAGGAGGTAAGAAAAGTTTTTCTGGAGAGTATGACCAGTCCCCAAAATGTCCAGACAAAAGTTAATCAGAGGTTTCCTAAAACAGTGCTTCCAGATCACATAGTAGGAATCTCAAAGTCAACAAGCCCTGTTGACTTTAAACTCAGAGCTTCCAATTAGCTTTTTGGTTCACAAATCTTGAGTGGACATCCCAGGGTTACCATATATCTAAGGAAGGCCTAGAATAAGAAAAGCAAAGAACAAAACAATTAGATAAAAGCAATTGGGAAGAAAAAAATATATACAGAAATTAAAATAAACTTTAAAGTATTATTAAATATGTGACAATGTTACACCCTTAAAACAAGAATAGGAATCTTAAAAAGGAACATTTAGTTTGCCAAAAAACAGAAGCATTAGAAATTAATAAACATTAATGGTAATAATGAAAAACTCAAAAAGAAGGAAATCTGATTAACAACTGTTTCAGAAAGAGGGAACAGAAAACCAAGGGGAGGAAATCATCCATAAAATAATTTAAGAAAATTTCTCAGAAGATATGAGCTTCCAGATTTCCTGAAAGGACCACTGAGGGCCCAGTATAATGGATAAAAATAGGCTTATGGCCAGGAACATTATTGTGAAATTTCACAACACTGGAACAAAGGAAAGACCCTTTTTTTGCCTTGACTCCAAGAGGATGTTCTCCATCAAAATAAAAGAGTAAACCAAGAAAGAGGAAGAGATAAGAAATCCAACTCAGGAGAAAAACAGGGAATTCCAAGATTGATGGTGAAGGGAAGTCCCAGGGTGAAGCTCTACAACAGTGTAGAGAGCTCTTACCCCAGGACGAGTTTGGAGGAGTGGAAAGGCCCTATTCTAGAGAAAGACAGACATTGGTAGGTTACCTAATGGTGGTTGACCTGTGTCTATCAGAAGGTGTGTCTATTAGAAGGTTGTACAAAGAAAATTACACAAAATGGGAGGAAAGGCAACTCTTAATTTCAGGAAAAATAAGGAGAAAAGAAACAACCAGAGTCCACAATGCTCAACTGTGAATTGTATTTCCTTAACAAATAATGTAAGTAAATAAGTTGATTTAAGCTAGGTGTATTATCTCAGGAGCACAGGGCACAGGTACAGAAAGGAATGGGGTATAAGAGAGTTGGATGCTTATCCAACTCTTACCACAATAGGCGACAGAAAATGCCTACAAGTCACATTTTAAGACAGTATAATTCAGGCATATTATTTGAAAGCACCAAGATGTGTATTCCAGAAGAAATGCTAAAAAAATGACAACTTATTGCCTCTGGAAAGAGGCCCTGGAGGAGTGGGAGGACTGATGCAGGGAACCACTGTTTTGTTATAAATTTGTCAATTCTATTTAACTTTTTATATAGGTACATATAACTTTGATTTAAAAAAATTTAAGTATACTTTTTTCAGAATGAAAAGATAAAACAAACATAAAGGATTTTAGTTCTTAGTTAATATAATAAATCAACATGGTGATGGACTACTGACTCCTCCAGATAAGAAGATGGTCTCATTCTCCTCATTCCCAGCATCTAGCACAGAATAGGAACTCAGTAAATATTTGTTGTTCGATTGATTACTCTGTTAATGGGTGTCTTGGGCTACATTAACAGAACAATTCTAGGGGGAAGTTAATAGCTAACATTCATTGAACACTTACTTTGTGTCAGCCTTTGTTCTAAGTGTTGGCCATACATTTTATGTTGTTTAATTTTCACATGAGGAAGATGCTGACATTGTCCCCATTTTATAGATGAGGTCTATTCTTAACCACTAATCTTTACATTCAAGGAGGAGGTGTTTTGTGGTCAGTACAGTGTTGAAAAATTTTATAATAAACAGGCCACAATGGGAATATTCTGTTCTGAAAACACACACACACTGTCTTTAGAGGTAGAATGTAATCACAGGAAGTTGAACAGGATGTGAGAAGAACAAAAAGCATGCAAGTAGGTGTGGGAAATAGGGATAGTTTGTCAATGATGATAGTTTAATCTGTTTCAAGGGAGCTGGTAAAGAAAAAGGATGGGATTTGTTCCTTGTGCCCCAAGTAGTAAAACTATATCTGACAGTAGAGATTATACAAAGCTATATTTCAGTTTAAGGAAGAACTTTTCTGCAGTTCAATGGGAAATCAACTACCCTGGAAAACAGATGGTCCCATTAGAAAACCATTAGTTCATCAAACTCCAGGTCTGGAAGCAAATCTAAAGAAATTTCATCCAATCAACCTCAAGATGCTTGGATCATCTTTATATCATCCTCCTAAGAAGTACTCTAAATTAGAGATAAAAGAACACACCAGAGGCAACACAGCAAAAAAAAAAAATTTTTTTAATCAAAGTTATATATGCACACAATTTAAGGAGTTCAACAAGATTTGCTAAGGAAAAACAGAAACTCCTCACTAGAGATATCCACTTTCAGTTTTTTTTAAGGTAATTCTTTTAGAAAATTTGGAGGGCCACTCTCAAGTTGACATGTGCAGGCTTCTCACTGCAGTGGCCTCTCTTGTGGCAGCATGCATGCTCTAGAGCATGGGCCCAGGAGTTGGGGCACAGGGGCTTAGTTGCCCCACGGCATGTGGAATCTTCCTGGACCAGGAATCCAAACTGTGTCCTCTGCACTGGCAGGTGGATTCTTAACCACTGGACCACCAGGGACATTTCCAATATACTTTATGTGGTGATTGTGGTTAGATCAGCATCTAGTGCTAATATTACTATAACTAGTTCTTCCCTGGTATCTCAGTCATAAAGAATCTGCCTGCGATGCAGGAGACCAAAGTTCAATCCCTATGTCAGGAAGATCTCCTGGAGAAGGAAATGGCAAACTACTCCAGTATCCTTGGCTGGACAATCCCATGGACAGAAGAGCCTGGTGGGATGCAGCCCACGGGGTCACAAAGAGTCAGGCACAGTTGAATGACTAACACACTTTACTATAACTAAACACTATTCAGAATAGAGGCAGGATTTCAGCTATGATTATTTTTCCTTTCTTACACATCTTTGTATTTCATTCATTCCTCTGGAGTGAATAAAAAGACTCACCTTTTGTCTTTGCTTAATTTCTTATGTATTTATCTGTAATTCAAGCCCTCAATTTTCTGTCACATGTCTAAATTTCCTTTCAAGACAGTCACATGCATAGTTGCACACTTGGCATCTAAGAACTTCCTTTACCATCACCTGGAGAGTCCCTTCATCTTTCTCCTATTTCCCGTATGTCCTGTCTCTCTCTTATTTGGTTTTCTCCATTGTTTCAGAGGTGCTCATTCCACAGTAGCTTCTTTAGAAGGTTGTGTGGGAGGTAAAATTTTTGAATGTTTTCAAGACTAAACATATCTTGATTATACCTCATACCTGATTCTAAATTGTATACCAGCGTTGCTGTAGAGAAGTCTAGAGTCATTCTGATAGCTGTTCTTTGTATATGACTTGTTTTATCTCCCTTGAAGCTTTTAAGATTGTCTCCTTTTCTTGAGTGATGGACACTGAGAAGTTTCACAATGCTCTGCCTTGAGTGTGGGTCTGTTTTCTTGCACTGTCCTGGGCACTCAATAGAGAATTTCAGTCAGGAAACTCATGCCTTTCAGTTCTGGGAAATATATTTTGTTTCCTCTCCTTGGTTTGTTCTGTTCCCTCTTTTGGCCACTCATTCAGAAACTTCACTTCCTGGACTGATCTTCTAATTATTTTACCTTTACTTTTCTCCCTTGTTTTCTATCTTATTTCTTTGTATTCTAATTTCTGAGATGTTTTGTCAACATTTTCCTCCAAGCCTTATACTGAAATATTCATTTTTATGTTATTTTATCAATTTCTAAGAGTTTTTTGTGTTCTATAATTTACTCTTTCTAGCATCCTATTTTTATTTTCTGATTAATTTTTTAACCTTGAAGTTTTTTCTTGCATAACCTCTTTTTTTCCTCTATGAATTAGCTGTTTCCAGTTGTTTGTTTGATTTTTGGGTCTCTATCTCTCATGTGAGGCTGTTCTCTGAAGTCTGATATTCCTTGACTGTCTGCTTATATCAAATAGGAATTTAAAAACTGACTGGAAGCTCTGGCCTTTGAATGAGCTTTGTCCAATTTAGGATTCACTTTAATCTATCTGGGTTTTTATTAAACATCAGAAACATCAAGTATTTCTTCTTGAGTTGAGCAGATATGCCAGAGCATACTTTTCTATATTTCTGTTTGAAAGTTAGAGTCCTAGCTGATAAAATTCTAAGATCTGAGGGGTGTATTGGGGCACTATCTCTGCCATTGCCCTCAACTATGCTTGGGTCCTCAGTCCAAAGACTGTTTTACCATCTGCAGAGGAAAAAAATAGACTCTAGGCTCCTGTCGAGGTTTTAGTGGAAATGGGATCTAGCATCATTGAATTGTTAGAAGGGTCCAGGACTCTTAACTACCTCATACCATCAGTCAGCTAATTGTATGCTTCCCCCTTCAATCTAGGTCCATAAATACCTGATGCCAATTCCAAAGTCTTTGGGGAATTCTGAGATTTGGATCAACTTTCCCCACTAGCCTAGGATTCACCCTTCCCAGGTCTGCTAAATTGGTTACCACTTTTCCACATGCTTTCCACCTTTAGGATATTTTTGTTTGGACTCCTTCTCTAATTCCCTCATGTTTGTTGGTCTGTACCTTCAGTTCAGTTCAGTTCAGTTGCTCAGTCATGTCCGACTCTTTGCGACCCCATGAATCGCAGCACGCCAGGCCTCCCTGTCCATCCCCAACTCCCGGAGTTCACTCAGACTCGTGTCCTTAAAAAAACATAAAAGCACTTTATTTTACCTTTAGTGGTTTGGGAAGGAAGAAAGAATTAGAAATGTGTGTTCAATTAGCCATCTTTGCCCCAAAATATTCCCATTCCATTTTTGGGCAATTTTGACAGAAAATTCCATTCTATTGGTATAATCTCTTTGGAGAAAAACTGGTCATATCAAATTTTTAAATACAAATATTCTTTAGTCCAGCAACTCTATTGCTAAGAGTTATTTAAAAGATATATTTGTAAAAGTGATCAAAGAAATAGATATCTATTACAGCATATCTTTCATTCAAATACATAAACAAACAAACAAATAGGAAACAATCCAACTGACTATTGGTAGGAATATGGAGAAATAAATGCCAGTTTATCCATGTAACAGGAGACCTTTCAGATGTTTAAAACAATGAGGTAGTCTATATAGAGGCAGACAAGCAGAGTGACTGCTTGTTACAGAGCATGAAATTTAAAGCCAGGGCTCATATACCAGCTTTGCTACTACATGACCTCAGGCAAGTTATTTAGCTCCTCTCTGCCTCTGTTTCCTCATCTGTAAAATGGGGTTGGATTTGTCTCCTGTGCTCTATAAAAAATTACCACATAGAGACTTAAAACAATATGAATTTATTATCGAACAGCTTCCATGTATCAGGAGTCCAAGCACAACTCAACCGGGCCTTCTGCTCAGGGCCCCATACAATTGCAATCAAGGTGTCAGCTGGGTGTGTTCTCATCTGGAAGTTTAACTGGGGAAGGATATGATTTCAAGCTTGCTCAAGTCACTTGCAGAATTCATTTCCTTATGTCTATATGACTGAGGATCCGTTTCTTATTGGCTGTCATCTAGAGGTCACCTTCAGACCCAAGAGGTTGTCCTCAGATTCTAGAAAGCAGCTTCAGTTCCATGCAACACAGTGCTTATTTCACCAAGTCCCCAAACAGTGTCCAAAGCAAGCTGGAGCCTTCCATGTGCTTGTGTGCATGCTCAGTCACTTCAGTTGTGTTCAACTCTTTGTGACCCCATGGACTGTAGCCTACCAGGCTCCTCTGTCCATAGGATTCTCCAGGCAAGAATACTGGAGTGGATTGCCATGCCCTCCTCCAGAGGATCTCCCTGACCCAAGGATTGAACCCATGTCTCCTACATCTCCTGCATTGGCAAGCAGATTCTTTTACCCACTGAGCAACCTGGGAAGCCTGGAGCCTTACATAATGTTATGCAATCATGAGAATGACATCCATCACCTTTGCTACGTTCTGTTGGTTGGAAGCAAATCATAGATCCCAACCACACTCAAGGGGAGAGGACTGTACAAGGATGAGAACACCAAGAGCAGGAGATTATGGTGGTGGTGGGGAGGGGGACACTTTGGGGTCAGTCTGCCACAGGGATTAATAGCAGTACCTATCTCAAAGGATTACTATATGAAATGAGTTATATAAAACAATTTGGCAGTGTTTGGTTTACAGTCATCATTAAATAAAAATTAGCAATTTTTATTATTAGTCATTATCATTATTATACCTGACAATATGAAAATATATCCAAGGAATATTATAAAGCAAAAAAGCAATTTATAGAACAATGGACAGTATGATCTTTTGTTTAAAAATTTTAAAACATATAAATGTATATATTCTTATATAGAGAGAGAAATTGTTAACTGTTAATATTTATGGGGGTAAAATAAGACTACAAGAAGAAAAAGATAAAGAGCTTCTTTATAATGAATTGAAATATGTCTCATATAAAAATTATCCACTGGTGATCATCTCTTTGGTTACTCTTCCTTGAATGAACTCCAGTTTTTGAAGTGTTTGTTAAAGGGACAATCATCGGGATTTAAACAGGACAATTCTTCACTGCATAGGACTTTCCTGTGCTTTGAGATTATTTAGAATCCATGGTCACTGCCCACTAAATGCATTAGATGCCCCCTATTCATATGACAACCCAAAATGCTCGCCACGCCCCCAGTCACATCTTCAAACACCTCCAGGGAACAGGCAGAAGTTTACTGTTGAAAATCACCATGACCCTTCAAAAAGGTGGTGCCCAGAACTGTTGTACCGATAGAAAGGTAGGGTGTCTCATAACCTTTAAGAGCCCTTCTAACCTTGAGGTTAGAAATTGCTGATCTAGCCCAACTATATCTCAGAGAGTTCCTGAGGGCAGTAGGAGCAGATATGATGGACTCAACAGAATCAGGAAGAAACAGTACAAGTCAGGGTATGATTAAGGGGCAAACTCTGCTACCAGTGATGTCACTTGTTACTGTTCCCTTATAACTATTTCTATGGCTCCTTCAGTTTTCCATCTTGGAAGGCAATCCCTTAAGTGTAGTGAGTGTATCCATTCCTCACTGGAGCAAAGGGGAAAGCTTATCCTGACTGATTTGCACCTATCAGAACCAGTCTATGGCCAGGAGTGGTTCTATCTCACTAAATGTCAGCAGCATCTCTGGCAGTTATTGTGACAATCAAGAATTCCCCACACATTTTTAAATGCCTCTGAGGAATAATAACTACCCAAGGTCAAGAATTACTCTGACTCTCTTTTTTAAAAGGTATTGCTATTCAAGGTGGGAGGAGTCAAACAGAATTTGCAGCAATAACTAATATCCATTACAGTATTATCATCTCTGTTGTGAAAATGAAAACACTCAGGCTTAGAAATTTTACGTAACCTATCCAAAGTTATTCTGTGAAGAAAAGCAAATCACTTAACTTCTTCCATGCTCAACCACTTCTTTTAGTGGAAGGTAACAGTACCATCAGAAACTTAAACTTTGTGCTTTATACAAGCTGAACACACACGCATAAACATATGTGTTCCTTTATGCATTAACCTGCCTCCACTTCAGAAAAGAAGAATGAAAATCTTAGAGATGGCATCAAATGACATGTCCCAGAATTGTCTCAAATACTGTGATTTCACATTTTTTTCTCAGTTGAAACACAGTAAGTTTTTTGAAAGAGTGAGTGAGTGTGTGTATGTTTATATACGAGGATGGGCAGAGAAAGCTTTTCCTGACTTAGGATCTGTTCTCAGGGGCCCTGGGGAAAGAACAGTACTCAGTTGGCAATTACAATCAATTAGCCACTACAACTGACAGATGACTTGGACATGATCCCCAAGAGAGGACTGTCTGAGCACGCTTGAAAAGAACAAGACCCAAGCAACCTAGACTCTGCCCTTTAGTCAGTGGGCCCTGAATCTCTCACCATCCCATTGCTTATCTCACTCCTGTGCTGTCCACTTAGCCACTGCTTAGGCAAATCTGCTCTTAGTGTCTTCCTGCTGCTGCTGCTAAGTCGTTTCTGTCGTGTCCAACTCTGTGCAACCCCACAGACAGCCCACCAGGCTCCTCTGTCCACAGGATTCTCCAGGCAAGAATACTGGAGTGCATTGCCATTTCCTTCTCTGAGTGTCTTCCTGGAAACATTCTACTCATGCATAGAAGCTTCTACCACCCGGTGCCTGGAAAACCTTTTCCCACCTTCTCAAGATTCTTCTTGACTACCACCCTAGCCCCAAGTCCTGAAGTCTTAGCCTCCCCTATTGTGAAGGTACCAGTGACTAATCAGAAAAAGAAGGTGATTTCCTACAGTCTCTCTCCCGTCACACACTTAAAGGGCACTTAAAATGCCTTTTAACCTATTGTTTAAAAACCCAAGATAAGTATTTTCCAAAGAACAGCCAGTTATTGCTTGGTCTTTCGACTTTCTAGTCTTCATCATTTTTTCCACAGATAAGTCTAAACGGTAGAAGTGGTATCCAATTTCTTTGCAAAGTACATATCATAGTGCTACACTCTTTCTTCATTCATTCATTTAACAAAAGATAGTGAGTCATTTCTGTGTAAAGCTGAACAAAAGACTCTGCCCTCTAGGAATGTACAGAGATTAAGAGATAGAAAATATAAACAATTACAATATAGGAAGATGCTTGCCTCCCTGGAGCTGTTTTCAGGCTCACTCAGGTTGTCTGCAGAATTCATTTCCTTCTGTGTCTATAGGGCTGAGGACCCTATGGGGTAGAGAATTAGGAAAGACTTCACGAACTAAGTGGCATCAAGGCTGCCCTACTCTTCCCAGGTAGCCAAGAGGAGGAAGGCATTTTAGGACAAGTGAATAGCAGCACAAAGGCACAGCACAGAGTCTATTCAGAGCATGTCTAATAGTTCAGCATTATTGAGCCCGAAGTGTGAAGGGAGAGTGGCAAGGTGATAAATCTGGACAAGCAGGCAGGCACCAAACCACGAAAGGCCTGCATGACAGATTAAGAAGCCAAAATGGAAAGTCACTGAAGCATTTTGAATCAGAAAGTGATATGATCAGATATTTTCTCAAGAAAGATTCTCCCTGGCAGGAGGAGCATAACAAGTGAAGGGGAACAGAAGGAGGGTCTGCTTTAAGGCAAGATCTGGCAGGAGATGGAAAGCCTTGAACTAGGGCAATGGCAGTGCAAATGAAGAGGAAGAGGGTCAAGGAGAATGTGATGAGTTGAAACTCCTAAGTGAAGGTAATAGGAGACTCACCTCATCAATAAATAGAGCACAGTATGGGGAACAGATTTTGAGAAAAGGAGAATCGAGTCTAGTTAGGGACTTATTGGCTTGCCAATGCCTGTGGAACATGTGTAAGGAGATATTCAGGATAGGTGGACTAGGATAAGGGTCTCAATCCAAGCTTCGGTTGGGATGAACGTATGTGGGAGTCACATCCATAGAGATGACGGCTGGAGCTATAGCAGATGATGATCAAATTCCCCAGGGATTGTGTGGCTCAATTCAGTTCAGTTTAGCCTCTCAGTCATGTCCAAATCTTTGCAACCCCATGGACTGCAGCACAAAAGGCTTCCCTGTCCTTCACCAACTCCTGAAGCTTGTTCAAACTCATGTCCATCTAATTGGTGATGCCATCCAACCATCTCATCCTCTGTTATCCCCTTCTCCTCCTGCCTTCACTCCTTCCAAGCATTAGGGTCTTTTCTAATAAGCCAGTTCTTCACATCAGGTGGCCAAAGTATTGGAGCTTCAGTTTCAGCATCAGTCTTTCCTTTGAATATTCAGGATTGATTTCCCTTAGGATTGATTGGTTGGATCTCCTTGCAATCCAAGGGACTCTCAAGAGTCTTTTCCAGCACCACAGTTCAAAAGCATCAGTTCTTCAGCACTCAGCTTTCTTTATGGTTCAGCCCTCACATCCATACATGACTACTGGAAAAGCCACAGTCTTGACTATAAGGAACTTTGTTGGCAAAGTAATGTCTCTCTTTTTTTAATATGCTGCCTAGGCTTGTCATAGCTTTTCTTCCAAGAAGGAAGCATCTTTTAATTTCATGGCTGCAATTACTATCTGCAGTGATTTTGGAGCCCAAGAAAATAAAGTCTGTCACTGTCATTGTTTCCCCATCTATCTGCCATGAAGTGATGGGACTGGATGCCTTGATCTTCATTTTTCGAATGCTGAGTCTTAAGCGAGCTTTTCACTCTCTTCTTTCACTTTCATCAGGGGCTCTTTTGTTCTTCTTCACTTAGTTTTAAGCCAGCTTTTTCAGTCTCCTCTTTCACCCTCATCAAGAGGCTCTTTTGTTCCTCTTCTCTTTGTGCCATTAAAGTGCTATCGTCTGCATATCTGAAGTTGTTGATATTTCTCCTGGCAAGCTTGATTTCAGCTTGGGCTTCACCCAGCCTGGCATTTCGCATGATGTACTCTGCATAGAAGTTAAATAAGCAGGGTGGCAATACACAGCCTTGACATACTCCTTTCCGAATTCTGAACCAGTCTATTGTTCCATGTCTGGTTCTAACTGTTGCTTCTTGATCTGCCTACAGATTTCTCAGGAAGCAGGTGGGGAAGGAGGAAGAGAGGACCCAGGGTGGCTTTCCAGGAACACGTAAGAGTTGTCTGGAGACTGCAAAGAGATTGAGACAAACAGTAAGTGTGGTTGGCTCCTTTGGGTTCTGCTTGCTTGTGTAGTCGCTCAGTCATGTCCGACTCTTTGCGACCCCATGGACTGTAGCCTATCAGGCCCCTTCCTCCATGGGATTTTCCAGGCAAGGGTGATGCAGTGGATTGCTATTTCCTTCTCCAGGGATCTTCCTGACCCAGGAATGGAACCCGGGTCTCCCACATTGCAGCCAGATGCTTTACTGTCTGAGCCACCAGGGATCTTGACACTGTATCTTCTCTTTCATACAACAAAGGTCCTAGACAAATCAGGCCAATAATACTTTGTACATTATTATATTGGAAGGTTTAAAGGAATGGGATTCCTTTAAAAGGAATTTTTTTAAAGGGGAAATGGATTTATTCCCCCTTCATTAGAATAGCTGTGTGTTGGAAGCTAAAGGAACACACTTAAAACTCCAATTCTCACCATGTGTTGACCAGTAACAATTTACTTAAATCTCGATTTCTATAAAACAGAAACCTGTCCATTTATAGGAAGCTCAAGAATAGGCAGAATATGATCTCTGCTGATTAGAAGTCATGATAGTGGCTACATGTGAAGGGTGGTTATTAACTGGAAAGGAGCCGGACAAAATTCTATGGGGTAATGGAAATGTTCTATATCTTGATCTGGGTGGTAGTTACACAGGAGATACATACGTAAAAATTCTTCAAACTGTACATCTAAGACTTGTGCATTTTACTACATATAATGTAGTATATATAAATTCTATATCAGTAAAAATACATAATCCAAAACAGAAGAGATGTAGCATGTATTCGTGTACAAACACATACACACACACCAGATGGATACACAATGAGGTCTATGATGC
Source organism: Neotragus pygmaeus (assembly GCA_006410875.1). Lineage (NCBI taxonomy): Eukaryota > Metazoa > Chordata > Mammalia > Artiodactyla > Bovidae > Neotragus > Neotragus pygmaeus. The sequence goes on along the minus strand of SJYV01018792.1, from coordinate 412,973 downwards.
CCAGGAAAAAAAGTAATATCAAAAGAGGACTGATTCATTTGATGTGGAAGGAACTGAAGGAAACCATGAGATCTAATAGCTGACATAATGAAAAAGGGAGTGACAGGGTGGGGAGATCAGAATCCACTATTAGGGTGGAGTGTTGGCCTTTGAGCCCTCCTGGGTGAAGCAGCCCTGTTGATGACAAAATTCAGAGGAGCCAATGGTGTGGAAAGCTCAAATGGAAAAGAAGTGAAGATCACTGGCAATGAGGAGGTCTCTGAGAGAAGGAACATTAGAAAGATCAGCTATATGGTCACTGATGTTCTTCATAGAAGATGACGGGAGGAAAAATTTCAGGTGTCAACGACATCAGAGCATTTGGGGAAGTGGCCAAGGAGATGAACAGATAACAGCTTGAGAAAACAGCAAACCATTCAAGTGACTCAATAATGTTTTTTGATAATGATAATAAAGGGGAAAAAAACTAGTAACTAATTTAGGGCAAGGCACCATTCAAGAAATGGAGTTTTTAAGTGAAAATGAAAAGTTGAAAGGTAGTGTTACATTCTTGGGAGGGAAGGAAGAATTGTTGGTGTTAGGTCACTTTCTCTTTGCTTCAGTAACCCTCTGTGGAAGGCAACCCTAACAAACCAGCTAAGACTCTCCCCTCTATCCCCACCCCAATGAAAATTTCCCAGAGGACAATGATTGTTAAATGTCTGGGATACAATGAATAGTTAATGAATGAAAGGAAGAAAGGAAACAGAGGAGGGAAGAAAGGAAGACAGCAGGGAAGAATGTAAATTAAAGAAAACCTCAGGCTAGAATTTTTTTTAAGTGTAATACAATAGAGTGGGATAAAAAAGATTCAAAAATTTTAGTGCTGTAAATTGCAGTTGTGTTTGTGTTTACTTGCTTGGTCATGTCCAACTCTTTGCAACCCCATGGACTGGAGCCCACCAGGCTCCTCTGTCCACGAGCTTTTCCAGACAAATTGAAGTGGGTTGCCGTTTTCTCCTCCAGGGTATCTTTCTGACCCAGGGATCAAATCTGTGTCTCCCCCTGAGTCACTTGGGAAGCCCAAATTGTAGTTAGCTGTTATGAAACTGAAAGTTTACTGAAAAATAGTATTTTAAAATTAAACAATATTTTTAAATGGAAAAATATTTGTATTTATTCAAGGTATAGGCAACTGACTAATTTAATGAACTGATCAAGTGTCAAATGCTCAGAAGGAAGTAACTTCCTAGCCCCTCCCCAAAAGATAAGAAATAAAATGAGCCCATCCCTAGGAAGCAGGGTTGAAAGGAAGATGGGAACCCATTAGCAATCGCATTAATATTCAATGTTATTTTATCCTGAGTGGAGTGCCCTCAAATTTTACTGTATCACAGTGTGACCCCTAAAGCATCAGCAGCATCATACTTGCCCCCTTTGCAAAATGTATTCCTCTGAGTTCCCAAGTGAGCTCTGGTGGAAATTAGAAACTGCACATGCCCAAGAAGAAAGCAGAAGATTAATCAACCTGTAAGAGTTTTTTCTGTGACTTCAGATAAATCTCTCAAAAATACGCATCTGGATCAGGGGACACAGAATGGCAGGGTCAAGTAAACAAGCAGAGGAGACAGCAGTTTCTAAGAAGTTGGCCAGTAGAGACTAGCCAGGGCCCAGAATGGTCTGCTCACACTTCTTACAGACTCTTCCCCCCTCATCTCTCCCCAACTCCTCATCATACAGCTCCTCATCTCTCCCCAACTTTCTCTCTGGTGGTCTCATCAGGGCAGAAATCATTCTCATAAATCAAGGAATTAAAGACAATCAAACCATCTCCCCAGGGAATTGTGAAAAGAAGCCTATCTAATAAGGAAAAACTTATCTCTAATGGCAAATTTTAGCCTCCAAGGCCCCCGTACACAAGAGTTATTTGGGAAGCTGGAGTGGTACCACACAGGCATCCACCTGGTAAGAATATTTGGATCAATTCATCAGTATCCAGGGGTCTTGAAAAGATTCAGTCACAGCTGTTCTAGCCCCTTGACAGCTGGGAACTGTGTAAGGGGTTGATCTCACAGCCGCTTTTCTACCAGATATATCCTGCTTTCCAGCTTCTGTGAATTAAGATACATCATGTTTGCAGATTTTTCTTAAATAACATGTCCTTTGAGGTAAATAAAACTACCCTTTCATGATGCACCACCTAAACAGCCCAGGCCTGCTTTCTGAAAACTATAATAAAATTAGTTGCTATCCATAATCTTAGAAACTGTGAGAGTGTTCATTTAGTGTTTGAAAATATGAAATATGTATGGGGAAGATAAACCTGACCTAACATGTATGTAAAATCTATTCTCTAAAAGGAAAATTGTAGTCCAAAATAGCACAGGTAAGATTCAGTAATTAAGATAAGAGTTTAATAATTTCACATGTAACCAATCTGTGTTTGCTTAATGCCAGTAGAGTAAATGTGACTTGGCTATGAAAGCAAAACATTTGTTTCTGATTAAACTGAAGATATAGTCATTAATCTTTGTAACATAATCTGAAAATAAAAAATTATTTTATTTTTTTTAAAAACTTCCAAATTTATAGATTCAAACCAGGTGCAAAAGAGAGCATTCCAGATTAAAACTTGGCTGAAATGGCAGTGGATGAAGAACAAACACATCGGAGAAACTTGGTCATTACTTTCAGGTAAAATGATGGTCCTGGCAAAAGATTTTTAAGAAAGCCATTTCCTCACTATGGTAGACACTATCAGCAAAATCTTGTTCAATACAGTATTACTTTTCACACAATTCAGCCAGAGCACTGTTTTCCTCTTCCTTAACTCAACAGTCTTGAATGATTGACCCAGGAGGATTGCACTGTGCAAGAACAGAACCTCAGAATAGCCATTAGAGAGTTCTTTGTTACATTAGCTCTGACCAGAATTTCTACATCCCAAGTAGTTAGGAAATATGAATGGCTAACATAATGTCCTCCATTATACAGTTAAAATATTATTTCTTAAAGGGGGATATATGAACCTCCTCTTTCAAAACTAAAGATCCCTGGGCCCTGGGCCAGCCCAAGCCATAAAAACTGGAATTTCTGAAGAGTAGGGCTGAAGAATTTGTACTTTTAAAGGCACTCCAGATGATTCTTATGAATATTAAAATTTGAGAGCTACAAAGACTCTCTCTCTAGATACATACATATATATATATATATATTTAATGTATATATACATATATATATTTCTTGATATCCCTTTTGGATTCTTTTGGATATCACAGAGTAACGAAATTTGTAACTCCCATTATTTCTATCACTTTGTGAAATACCAGGGGAAAAAAACAAATAGAATTAGTTCGGATGCACTGTTGTTACGGGGGGCTGTATGGCTGAGGATTACACAACTTATTTGTCTGAAGTTTGGCTTCCTCATCTGAAAAATATGGATAACAATATCTACTTCATAGGTCTGTTAGGAGAATGAAATCATATAATACATGCAGATTAAGTCATCTTGGACACAAAATAGGAAACAGTTCCACCCTTGAATGATTATAACCACAGGAGATGTAGAACAGTTCTATCACAGATGTGATTGGTTTTTGTGACTTTGCTCAGGGAAAAATCTGATCTTAGTTATAATTCCAAACATGGCATTCTTAGCTCCAATCAACAGCCAATATTCCCAGTAAAAAATGAATTTAGACAAGAATGCTCAGAACCATACAAATACCTAATATTCTAGAAGTTTGGCTAGTAATTACAGGGGAAAAAAAAGGAGTGCCACAAAAGAAGCCACACAGCTCAATTATCAGAAAAACAAACAGCCCAATCAAAAAATGGGCAGAAGACCTAAACAGACATTGCTCCAAAGAAGACATATAGATGACCAATAAACACATGAAAAGATGCTCAACATGGCTCAATATTAGAGAATGGCAAATAAAAACTACCGTGAGGTATCATCTCACACTAATCAGAATGGCCATCATAAAAAAAAAACCTACAAACAATAAATTCTGGAGAGGATGTGGGGAAAAAGGAACACTTTTGCACTGTTGGTGGGAATATAAATTGACACAGCTAGTATGGAGAACAGTCTGGAGATTCCTTAACAAACTAGGAATAAACTACCATGTGACTCAGCAATCCCACTCCTGGGCATAAACCCTGAGAAAACCACAATTCAAAATGATATATGTACCCCAGTGTTCACGGCAGCACTATTTACAATAACCAGGACATGGAAGCAACCTATATGTCCATCAACAGATGAACATCCCTTCACCTAACAGATGAAGGGATAAAGAAGATGTGGTACATATATACAATGGAATCTCACTTAGCCATAGAAAGGAACAAATTTGAGTCAACTGTACTAAGGTGGATGAACCTAGAGTCTGTTACACAGAGTGAAGTAAGTCAGAAAGAGAAAAACATATTGTATATTAACACATATGTATGAAATCTAGAAAAACTGTGCTCATGAGCCTATTTGAGGGAAAGAATAGAAATACAGATGTAGACAGTGGTCTTGAGGACACAGCACAGGAAGAAGAGGGCGGAACGAACAGAGAAATTAGTATTGACATATATACACATCATGTGCAAAAGAGATACCTAGCGGGAAGCTGCAGTGTAACACAGGGAGCCCAGCCTGGCACTCTGAGACGACCTAGAACAGTGGGATGGAGCGGGGAGGGAAGGGATAGACATATAATTACGACTGACTTGCACTGTTTTACAGCAGAAACCAACACAATATTGTAAAGCAATTATCCTTCAACTTTAAAAAAAAGCCACAAAAATATTATTTGAATGACATGATTCCTAGAAAAGTCATACCAAATAACAACATTTATTAGTATAAATAGGACAGTTTGGTAAGACAACCAGTTATAAAATATACAAAGACTTTCCTCAATATATGACACAGATTTTAATAATAGCAAGTTTTATATATAATGGGAAAATATTCTATTCCCAAACCACAACAAAAACATAAAATACACAGGAATTAATCTAAAAGCAAATATGCGTGCATGCTAAGTCACTTTAGTCACGGGCCATTCTGTGTGACCCTGTGGACTGTAGCCAGCCAGGCTCTTCTGTCCACGGCACTCTCTCCAGGCAAGAATACTAGAGTGGGTTGCCATGCCCTCCTGCAGGGGATCTTCCTGACTCAGGGATCAAACCTATGTCTCTTACGTCTCCTGCATTGGCTGGCATATTTCTGACCACTAACACCACCTGAGAAGCCCCAGAAGGAAATATATAGGACTTGCATTTTTTCTTTTCAATTGTATGGGGTTTTTTCTACAATACTTTTAAAAATCAAGCTTGGAAAAACAAAACAAAATTTGACTGAAATATGTAAAATATTTGCTAAATAAACATAAATTAGGTTATTGAATGAGAAAAGTCAACATTGTAATGATGTCAATTCATTCCACAATAATTTATATGTTGAATTCAAATTTCTAGAGAAGGAAATGGCAACCCACTCCAATATTTTTGCCTGGAGAATTCCATGGCAGGAGACTGGCAGGATACAGTCCATGGGGTTGCAAAGAGTCATACACAACTGAGCAACTATCAGTCATTTAATTCAAATTTCAATTATGAAAAGTTCTTGAAATTTGAAAAATTATTCAAATTTAATGAGATGTGTTAGCTAAGAAATATAAAAAAGATAAATAACAAAGAAGGCACTTTCACTGCCAGAAAATAAGATATATTTAAAACTACAATAATTTGAGCAATGTGGCATTAGTAATAGGAGAGATAGCAAGCTCAATGAGATGGAATAAAAAGTCTAGAAACTAACAATTATGTAGGAATACTCATACATGATGATTCATCATAAAGGTGGTATTGGTGTTTCAAATATATAGGAAAATAAGAGATCAGGATATTTAATATTATTATCTTAGTATCTTACCTCACCCTATTTCCCAAAATTAATTCCATGTAGGTTACATAGTTTAAAAAATTTTAATGAAATAAGTGAGAGAGTAAAGTCCTGAATGAAAATATGATGATATTTACAGAATACTGGAATTAAAAAGGACTTTCTATGCATTACATCATGGTAGAAACTAGAAAGGGAAAAAATTGATAAATTTGAGGTTTAGAATTTCATAGATAAAAAATATATATCAATTTTTTAAAAATAAGGGTCACTATTTACAACACACATAATAAAGGATCAATATTCTTATAAAGAGTATCTTAAGAAATTATAACATACTTATTTGGGAATTATTATGTGCCATGGTTTTAAGTGCTTTTCATATATTAATTTATTTAATTCTTACACAGCCATCTGGGATCAACATCAATCTTTATTTTACAGAGGAGAAAACTGATGCACAGAGAGGCTAAGGGTTACACAGCCAGTGAGATAGGTAGGATGGGATATAGGCTCAGGCAGTATGGCTCCAGACTAATAACCACTCTGCCTGACAAAGGTCCATATTGTCAAAGATATGGTTTTCCCATTAGTCAAGTACGGATGTGAGAGGTGGACCATAAAGAAGGCTGAGTGTTGAACTCTGCTTTCAAACTGTGGTGTTGGAGAAGACTCTTGACAGTCCCTTGGACTGCAAGGAGATCAAAGCAGTCTATCCTACAGGAAATCAACCTTGAATATTCATCAGAAGGACTGATCCTGAGCTGAAACTCCAATCCTTTGGCCACCTGATGCGAAGAGCTGACTCACTGGAAAAGACCCTGATGCTGGGAAAGACTGAAGGAAAAAGGAGAAGGGGGTAGCTCAGGATGAGATGGTTAGGTAGCATCACCAACTCAATGGATGTATATTTGAGCAAACTCTGGGAGGTAGTGGAGAACAGAGGAGCCTGGCGTACTGCAGTCCATGGGGTGGCAAAGAGACAGACACGACATGGTAACTTAACAACAACAAACAACATGTTGCCATGGAGTTAGTGGAGTTTATTTATCAACACAAAGAAATAACAGAAAGATGAACAAAACAAAGGAGTGAAGATCCAAAAAGCAAATCACAAAAAATATAGCTGACCGTGAAATATATATATATATACTCAGACTTATAATCAAAGAAATGTCACAGTAAATATTGAGATACTATTTAGACTTACCAAATTGAAAAAGATTAAAGAGTTAATCTTTAATAGAGTTAATAGAATTACCTGCTATTAAGCACAGTCTTAACAATGAACATTTCCAAATACTGCTGGTGGGAGAGCAAACCGATATCACCTTTATTAAGGTGGATGCAGTAATATTTATCAAAAGCCTTAAAATGTACATGACCTTTGATGCTACAATTTCACTTCTAGGATTTCATTCTAAAGAAAATGTCAAGTGAGCATAAAGAGGTCTGTGCAATCATGTGCGTGGCAACATATATGATAGAAAAAATGGAAATAATCTATGTCCGTAAAATTGAACTAATAAAATATATTAATAAAAAACTGTACAGGAAGCACAGATAGTTATTCTGTAATATAAATTAAAATACATATATATGTATGTGTATATATTCTAATATACTAATAATGATGACTTCTGGATAGTAAAATTATGAATCATTTCTCCCTTATGCTTTTTGGTGTATTCCAAATTTTCTCTATTGAACATGTTCTGTAAATAAGACAGAGAACTCTCATTCTTAAGAAAAAGGGGGAAGAAATCATGAAATAACTTTTCCAGCCAAGGGGAATGTACAGAATGCAGTGTCAGATTATCAAAGGAAAAGAGTATAGCACAAAACAAGGCCATCTGTAAAGAGAGAATTGAAGTGAAGTGAAGTGAAGTGAAATGACTCAGTCATGTGCAACTCTTTGCGATCTCATGGACTGTAGATCCCATGGTTTCTCCGTCCATGGGATTTTCCAGGCAAGAGTACTGGAGTGGGTTGCCATTTCCTTCTCCAATAAAGAGAGAAGGAGAAGTTATTTCTCAGTAAAAAAGTGACAAGCAATAGGCTTACCACACACTCCTTTGATAGTTGGCAGTGTAGAAAGAACTTTGAAAGAGCACAAAAACAGAGCATTCAAGATCTTGGTCACCCTTACCATGACTGGCATAGCACAAGAATACAGAGATCTAAACCCAAATGGAAGGAAGGAACTACTTCCCATATCCGTCCTCAGATAAGGACTAGGTTCACCAGTGCCTTAAGGCAGGAGGAAGGGAAGTTGGGATCAGTACCCTACTGCAGATCTTTGACATGTTGTACATAATTATGCTGGAGTTAACTGCATGGTAAATTATATCAAGCTCTAATTCCATGGTCTATGATCCTTCAGTCTCAATAGGCCTTTTATCTGTCTTCAGAGAGATTACAGGCATAGGTTCCTCCATGTGCCTGGACGGGCTCTCTCTGCCAGATTTCCCTCCAAAACTCTGATGCCTAGAATTCTGGCAGAACTTCAGAGAACACTGTTGTTCAAATTGGGAAGGTTCCCTGAGAAAAAGGATTCTGGCACAATGCAGGAACTCATAAATTGTGTTGAATTTGTATTCTAAGCCCTAGAAACAGGTTTATTACTGGTGGCTGAAGCAGAAGTTTGGAGGCTAGAAGCAGGAGAGAAAATGATGTAGCCTTTCAGCAAAGGCAAAACACCACCACCACTTTCACTTTCTACCACAAGTTACATGAAAATAACTACATGCTTAGCTGCAAATATCAACCGTAAAAGAAAATAATTTTGGTGTCATATGGAAAGAGAAGTCAGAAAGGAGTTTTGAAATTATTCAAGGATTCAAGTATGTAGAGAAAAAAAAAATGTATCACAGAGGAAGAAGCCAGGATAGAAGTGATATGAGCAGCAAGGGGAAAGTTGTTAGATTAGGAATCTGCTATCTCTGTATATCCATAAGGGATGAAAGATGAAATGATCCTAGCTAAATGAAGCAAGAACTTTCTGACTTATAGGAGGGTTTGATTCTCACATAGTCTTCTGAGGATGGTCATAGAGCCCTCCCTCCCTGAGCGATGTTTAAAAGCAGGAGGATGCAAAAAGTCTGGGGTGGCTGAGAAGAAACTGCCCTAGTGACAAAGACATGTACTTTCTGACATTACCTGGGGCTTTTGGTTCTGTATGGAGAAAACCAAAGATAAGAAAAATAAGTGGAGGGAATTCCCTAGTGGGCCAGTGGTTAAGACTCCCTGCTTCCACTGCAGGGGGCACAGGTTGGATCCCTAGTTGGGGAACAAAGATCCCACATGCTGCACAGCACGGCCAAAATAAATAAAAAATTTTAAAAGATACCTATATAAAAAAATAAAAAACAAGTGGAGAGACAATTATTTTTAGACTTTAAGCTAATACCTCTGTATTGAGTCACACCTTATATACGTCTATCACATACCTCTCCACCCTCAACACATTTTTCATTTTTATGTAAATAGTTTACTATTAAATTGGGAGAAAGAGAAGTTATTTAGTTAAATTACCACTAGTTGCTGCTATATCAGAAACAACTGTTTCTCCTGGCAGAATAATGATGACTATTAACCTGTGTACGTGCTTCTAACGAATTCAATAGACCATGCTATGGAACTCTGTCTTCATAGCAGCCTGTGCTCTCGAGGGCTGTCTTCTGGAGAGCAAAGGGTTAGAATAATATGGAGGAGAAAACCATTTCATAGTTTGCTTTCTTTAAACAGAGTATGTATGTGTAAATATTCAGACTGAATGATAATACTTTTATAGGGTAGGGTTGAGAAAAAATTATGGAAACATAGAACTCAAGTTAAATAACAAAAGCGGAAAAGAGGTAGCACAGATTAAAAAAAAAAAAAGTCTATCTTCTTCTTACCACAAAATTACTTTCTCCCTCAAAACAATCTTTTATTACCCTAATAATTTTACAAAGTTGGTTGGTTGTTTTTGTTTCTGGGACACATGTGGTTGTATTATTTAAATGGGTGTTTGTGGGTTTTTTTTGCCAAATATGAAATGTCATTAACAGAGATATTCTCACCTGTCCCTTCATCAGATACTTATGGATTGGTTCTTCTTTTAGGGGGACAAACATCTTTCCCATTTACAATAGCCCTCTGAATCCATCTAGAAAAGCTCTATCCACTCTTATAGATCATGTAGAAAAAGACACAACCCCAAACAAAAATGAACAAAGAACCTAAGAGTGAAAACACTGGTCAATAAAACATATACATGATGCTCAACATCACAAATAATAAAAAGAAAATAAGGTCTAAGAAACTGGATAATTTCCATTTTGATCAAAGTGTGTGGACGCTGGTATTGTTAGTAGAAGTATATGCTAGTATAAATTCTCAGAAGAGAAATTTGATGCCTACCAAAATTTTAAAGTGCACATTCCCTTTGCCCAAGAAGCCCACTTCTGGATATTCATCTTGCAGATATAATATGGCAAAGATCTACATTTAGAATATTCACTACAGTGATGTCTGAAATAGCAAAAAAACCAAACTCTAGTAACAACTTAAATATCTGTTAAAAAAAAAAAAGACTAATTATAGCAATTACTGTAACTTTTTATAGTGGACTATTATGCAATTCCTAAAAGATCAGATAAACAAATATTTAAAAAGGAAACTAGCCAAATAAGCAGTTTAGTTAAATTGTATTTAACAGTCATATATGCCCTCATTTTAAAAGCCAAATTACAATAAAAAGCTTAAAGCCAAAAACAGTAATTTCCTGTTTCACACCTCCCCAGTTTCCCAAGTTCCTTCCCCAGAGACAATCACTTCTCACTGTCTTACCTGGTTCTTCTGACATTTACACATTATCTTATTTCTAAACCACTGCTCCACACCAGAAATATAATGCAAGTCACATGTGTCATTTTAAATTCCTGTAGTCACACTTTTTAAAAAGTTAATAAAAAATAAATGAAATTAATTTTAACATCTTTTAACTCAATATATTCAAATTATATAGCTGAGCTATTTCAAATCCTAAAAGATGGTGCTGTTAAAGTGTTACACTCAATATGTCAGCAAATTTGGAAAATTCAGCAGTGGCCATGGGACTGGAAAAAATCAGTTTTCATTCCAATTCCAAAGAAAGGCAATGCCAAAGAATCTTCAAACTACCACACAATTGCACTCATTTCACAGGCTAGCAAAGTAATGCTCAAAATTCTCCAAGCTGCTTCAACAGTATGTGAACCGAGAACTTTAAAATATTCAAGCAAGATTTAGAAAATGCAGAGGAACCAGGGATTAAATTATCAACATCCACTGGATCATAGAAAAAGCAAGAGAATATCAGAAAAATACCTACTTCTGCTTCATTGACTACACTAAAGCCCGTTTGACTGGTGTGGATCACAACAAACTGTGGAAAATTCTTAAACAAATGGGAATACTGGACCACCATTTCTGCCTCCCAAGAAACCCATACACGTCAAGAAGCAACAGTTAGAACTGGGCATGGAACAATGGGCTGGTTCAAAATTGGTAAAGGAGTACATCAAAGTTGTATATTGTTACCCTGCTTATTTACCTGATATGCAGAGTACATCATGCAGAATCCCAGGCTGGATGAAGCATAAACTGGAATCAAGATTGCCAGGAGAAAAATCAACAACCTCAGATATGCAGATGACATCACCTTTATGGCAGAAAGTGAAGAAGAACTAAAGAGCCTCTTGATGAAAGTGAAAGAGAAGAGTAAAAAACTTGGCTTAAAACTCAATATTCAAAAAATGAAGATCACAGCATCCAGTCCCATCACTTCATGGCAAATAGAGAGGGACACAATGGCAACAGAGACAGCCTTTATTTTCTTGAGTTCCAAAATCACTGCAGATGATGACTGCAGCCAAGAAATTAAAAGACACTTGCTCCTTGGAAGAAAAGTTATGACAAACCTAGACAGCAAATTAAAAAGCAGAGATATCACTTTGCCGACAAAGGTCCATCTAGTCAAAGCTATGGTTTTTCCAGTAGTCATGTACAGATGTGAGAGTTGGACCATAAAGGAGGCTGAATGTCAAAGAATTGTTGCTTTTGAACTGTGATGTTGGAGAAGACTCTTGAGAGTTCCTTGGACTGCAAGGAGATCCAACCAGTCGATCCTAAAGGTAAACAATCCTGAATAGTCACTGGAAGGACTGATGCTGAAGTTGAACCTCCAATATTTTGGCCACCTGATGTGAAGAGTTGACTCATTAGATAGAAGAGACTCTGATGCTGGGAAAGATTGAGGGCAGGAAGAGAAGGGGACAACAGAGGATAAGATGGTTGGATGGCAACACCAACTCAATGGACATGAGTTTGAGCAAGCTCCAGGAGATGGTAAAGGACAGGGAGGCCTGGTGTGCTGCAGTCCATGGGGTCACAAAGAGTTGAACACAACTGAGCAACAGAACAACAACAGCAATTCAAAATCATTGCAACATGTAATCAATATAAAAATTCTTAATGAGATATTTTGCATTCCTGTTTTGTACTGTCTTCAGAATTCAGCCTGCAGCTCACACTAACAGCATATCTCAATTTGGATAAGTCACATTTCCAGTGCTTAATATAAGCCACATGTGGCTAGCCTTCATCATATTGGATAGCATGACTCTATAATCAAAGACATTGGTGCATTTTGATCCATTAATGACTTCCTATTATGGGCAGATGAAGGTCTACATCTTCTAATACTGTGCTTTCTCTCTCACAACTTCACTCACATCATACTTTTTGACTGACTAAATATTCAATATTAATATTATATACCTATGAAAAGATTAATCACAGTCAAGCACTATAATGTGCTGTGATAATGCTTCCTATCTTTTTTTAAAATCTTTTTCCTTAATAACCACCTTGTTTCTTATTATCTTGATTATCTTTATAATTACTGTCCTAACTCTTCCACACTGTCCAAAAGCCTTTCAGTACATGTTCCATTGGTCAGTCCCAGCAGGGAATCTATCAGTTCACAGTGGTCTCCCATCTTTTACTTTCTTACTTTATACTTCATTTTGGTAACTCATCTTCTCATAGTTCTATACAGTTAAAAAAAAAAAAAAAACTAGTACAATGTTCAGACTCAGCGAACATTGAGCAATCTTCAGATTCAGTGCAATCCCTATCAAATCCCAAAAGCATTTTTTGAAAAATGCAAAAATTTATCCTTAAATTCATATGGAATCTCAAGGGATCCTGAATAGCCAAAATAATGTTTTTTAAAAAGAACAACTTCAGAGGACTCACACATTCTGATTTCAAAAGATATTATAAAGCTACAGTAATCAAAACAACATGGTGCTGACATAGATATGTAGATTAATGAAGCAGAACAGAGAGCCCAAAAACAAACTTCAAATGATCTTTTATAATAGTAGCAAGACCACTAAATGAAGAAAGGACAATTGCTTCTGCAAATGGTGCTGGGAAAACTGGATATCCACATTCAAAAGAGTGAAGTGGGATCCTTATACACACTATAAGGCAAGGGACTTGCCACACTATATGGCAAGGGACCTGAATAGACATTTTACAAAGATGATATACAAAGGGTCCAGATGAAAAGATGCTCAACATCACTAATCACCAGAGATATGTAAATAAAAAACTCAATGAGATATCACTTCATATCCATTAGGATGGCTACTAGAAAGAAAAAAGAGAAAGAGAGAAAGGAGGGAGGGAGAAAGAGAGAGAAAAAAAATGAAAGAGAAGGAAGGAAATAACAAGAGTCAGCAAGGATATGGAGAAATTAGAACCTTGTGCACTCTTTGGTACTGTAAAATGGGATGGAAAGTAATATGGCACTTCCTCAAAAAATTAAAAATCTAGAACTACTATATGATCCAGAAGTCCTACTTCTAAGCATATATCACAAAGAATTGAAAGCACAGTCTCAAAGAAATATTTGCATTTCAATGTTCATAGCAAACTATTCATATGAATCAAGAAATGGGAGCCACTCAAATGTGGATCAATGAATGAACGAATAAACCAAATATGGTATAAACATACAACAGAATATTATTCAGTCTTAAGGAAGGAAATCTTGTCACATGCTACAAGCTAAATAATCAAAGCCAGGCACGAAAGAAAAATACTCTATGGTTTCACTTACATGAGGTCCCAAAAGCAGTTGAATTAGTAGAAACAGAAAGTAGAATAGTGGGGGAAGGTGGTTAGGGGAGTAGTTGTTTAACGAGTATGGACTTTCAGTTTTGTAAGATGAAAACATTGTAGAGCTCTATTTCACAACAGTGTGAAATACTTAACATTACTGAACTGTACACTTTAAAATGGCCAAGATGGTAAATTTTTGTTACATGACTTTTACCATGATAATACATATATGTGTGTGTGTAAATATATATATATTAATTATATGCAATTAATATATATATTATATATATCTACTTATAACTTTTTTTTAAGGACTGATACAAAAGCAAAAGACTTGGTAATGACAGCTCTCAAGCCATCTCCTGCGTCATGCTATTCCCATCTTCACTGATTGCCCTCTACATCTCACACATAATTGTAATCCTGGGATCTCCCTTCACCACTTTCCAGGAGATTCCCTTCCCTTCTCCACAGTGATGGATCATCTGTATTCCATATCTTCCTCTTTCTTGGCTTATTTACTAATTAATATGGAGTGATCCTTGAGAAGCTTCCTGAGAAGGAGGACTTTTTGCAGTTTTTTAACGTTTGCCTGTCTGAAAGTATCTTTTTTTCACCTTCTCACTTGACTCATAGTTTGACTTGCTATAGAAACCTAGGTTGAAAACAAATGTCCTTCATATTATCGCAAGTACTGTCCATGGCTTTCTAGCTTCCAGTGTTTCTGTTGAGAAGTTCAAAGCCCTTTGATTGCTGATCATTTTGTATGTGACCTGATTTTTTTCTCTCTGGGAGCTTGCAGAATCTTCCAATTCCCAAGGTAATGAAATTACACAATTATGCTGAAGGTATTTTTTCATCCATTGCACCAGGCAATCAGTGGGTCTCTTTAATCCCCAAAATCATGTCCTTTAGTTGTGAAAACTTTTCTCCCCTCCATGGTCTCTGCTCTCTTTCTGGAACTTTTATTGTTGCGTTGTTGGATCTCCTGGACTCATCCTCTAGTTTTCTTCTCTTTATTTCAACTCTTTGCTTTTTACTCTACTTTCTAGGAGTTCCCTCAACATTTTATCCACCCCCTTTTTTGAGTTTTTCTTTTCTGATATGTTTCCAACATCCAGGGATTATTTTCATTTCCAAGCATTACCATCTTGTTCTTTTACAAAAGAAATGTTTCCCCTGAGGATATTAATGTCAGGTTTTCTTTTAACTGCACAACCTGTTTCTTACCAATTGCTTTTATTTTGAACACTCTCATGTTAAATACTGTCCTCACAAGGCTGCTTGTCTGCTCATATTTAAAAGCACATGGAGAAAAGATTGATCAAAAGCTTTAAGCTTGAGCATGGGCTTACTCAAGGACTTTGAGCTTCACTGCAAAATGACTTGGGCAATACATTGTCTGTATCTTTAAGTCTTTCTGCTTTGCATAGATACGATTCCCTTCAGTATACTCCTGGAGGATAAAGGCCTGACTGCTCAGCTCGGGTAGCCAAGTGGGAAAAAAAATCTTCAGTATACATATGTATTATTATGTGTTTCATTATTATGTGTTTAATTCCAATTTTCAGTACAGCATCCATGCCCTCACCTGTGCCTTGTGTTTCCAGCCCAAATAACCTAATCCTTACATCTCTTACTCCCCTCTTCTCATCACCCTAATATTCTTGGTTCCAGTTGTCAGATGCTGAGCCTTTTAGCACCCCAGGTTAGAATAGGTAGCTCCCAGCTTTCTCCATGGCAAGTATAACATTCAGCTTTCCTGGGTCTCTGCATCAGTTGTCACTGTTACACCTGTACTTCTGCTTCTAAAATGTTGAGTTTTTGATTCCTCTTCTGTTTGCTCCGTCTTTACAAATTTTTGCCTTAAAAGAAAATCCCTTTCCATAGTTTTAGTGGAGTTTTGGAAGGCAGAAAACTTATGTGTTCAATCTACCACACTAATTCAGATGTCTCCAAAACAAATCTATCTTTAAAAAGAAAAAGAATTTAAAACATATAGTTCAGTTCAGCTCAGTTCAGTTGCTCAGTCGTGTCCGACTCTTTGCAACCCCATGAACTGCAGCACGCCAGGCCTCCCTGNCCCCCAGGGGGCTTCCTCCCCAGGAAGGAGTTCTGGCCTGGAGCCCTCGTGGCTCAGGGATGGATGGTTTGGGGCACCGCGGAGCCAAGCCTGATTTGGAGTTCCCTCCAGAGGACTTGGGGCAAGGTGGGCTCCTGGGTTGAGAGTATCCGAGCAGATGCTCTGTCAAGCCCTGGCCACCACCTAGAAGATTACCAGGTGAGAAACCAGAATGGAGTTGGGCTTGATCAGGATAGCATTTAAGGTGAGGGTGTGGGAAACGCACTGATCCAGGGAGTCCTGGAGAGTAGGGCAGGGGCGGGGGGCGGACAAAGGGCCTGGAGTCAGGAGCCCGTGTCCTTCAGGATCAGGTCTGGGAAGGGTGGTGCACAAAATCTTACAGCCCATCTCGGGTTGAGTTGCATGTGTCCCTAAGGAGGGGGGGGAGTTGGTAAATGGGGTCCTTCCCAGGATCTGAGCTGATCCCAGGACATCAGCACCTTCGCACTTCCCCCCTTCTTCAGCTTAGCCTGAGTCTTCCTGCCCTGAGACCCTACCTGGTCTCACTCAGTGGCCACAGGGCCGGTATCAGCCACTCTGGCCTCTCCTGAGTGGGATGAAAAGGAGGCAGCTCAGGTCTGGTGTGTAGCTTTCCTACTCAGTCCTGCCAGAAACAAAAGCATCCAGCAGGGTCTAGGCCTGGGGTCCAGGTGCGCTCCCGATCCCCTAGAACTGCCAGTCCATTAGGACACTGAACAGCAAACACACAGGTCAGAGAGTAAGCCAGGTACCACCAGGTACTGCTAGACCATGAGGGGGGAGCATCGGGAAGCTGCTAGGGCAAGATGGCCAGAGAAGGCCCCTCCGAGGGGTGACCTCGGAAGGAAGTTTTGGCTGATGGGGAAGACGTGGCCAGGTCAGGACCTGAGAATTCCGAGCACAAGGAGCAGAAAGTACAAAGCTCTGAGGGGGACACATTCTGTCCTGTGACGGGGACAGCAAAGAGGTGAGCATGTCTGAAGTGGGATGAGGCAGGGAGAAGCCAGCAGGGCCAGGTCCTGCAGGATCGTAGGCTGGGTTCAGAATTTGCAGGATCCTATGGTTGTAGGGGAAAGCTAAGGATGGAGGGACAGAAGTCATTTTCCTCTTAGCAAGAGACCACTGTGTTAACTGGATGTAATAGAGGAGGCGGAGGCAACTCTGAGCTGACTGGCTGTGCCGTAGGGATAGCCAGGTCCCATTCTCCCCGCCTTTTAGCCTCAGGATGGCAAGGCCCCCCATCCCACCCTTCCTGGAAGATGGCCAGGTCCCTTATCTCCTGGCCAGCAATGTTACAGGAGTTCCTGGCATGTGGTGCCTCCCCACCCTTTTGGGAGGTGGCATGCCTCCCTGATTTCGCTGTCCAGCTTTGACCAGAAGCCCCCCCAGCCACTGGAGAGGAGGTAGAGGAGCAGGTGGCCTTGTGCCCAGCTTATCAAGTNCTGGCATGTGGTGCCTCCCCACCCTTTTGGGAGGTGGCATGCCTCCCTGATTTCGCTGTCCAGCTTTGACCAGAAGCCCCCCCAGCCACTGGAGAGGAGGTAGAGGAGCAGGTGGCCTTGTGCCCAGCTTATCAAGTCCCCCTCCCTCTAGCCCCAGCCAGCTTGGGTGCTGGGAGCAGAAGTGTGTATGTAGGGGAGGATGACCTCGATCCTGGGCCCTGCTCAGCCTGGGGAGATAAGCAGCTTTAGGGTGCAGGCCACAGCACGTGAGGCTTCTGGGACCTCTGGAGCTGTTGAGACCTTGGGGACAGGTCACAGGCCTGTGATCCTCTCCTTCCTGGGGCCTCCCTCTCCACCCCCACCCAGGGGCCCAAAGCCATCAGGATCCCCTGGAGCCTCAGGCCCTCCGTCGCCAGGCCCAGTGGGAAGGAGGGTTTTTCTCAAGAGCTGGAGTGCAGGGCATATTTCACTGTGAGCCTGTCCAGGTCACTTCTAGCCAGTTTTGTCCGTTGGGCTCAGGAAGTGTGTTAGTTATTCAGTTGCATCCGACTCTGCAACCCCATGGTCGCATGCACTGTAGCCCTCCAGGCTCCTCTGTCCATGGGATTCTCCATGGGAATCTAGAGTCTCCATAGAATACTAGAGTGGGTTGCTATTTTCCTCTCGAGGGGATCTTCCCCTCCCAGGGATCAAACCCGGGTCTCCTGCATTGCAGGCAGAGTCTTAGCACTGTTTGAGCCATGAGGGAAGCTGCTGGGCTCAGGAGGACAGACTAAACCAGTCTTCTGGTCCTCCGCAGGCATTCCACACACAAAGGCCTCTCAGCGTCGTCCTCTGCCTCCTGTGGGCTGTTTTTCTGCCTCCCCTTCCTCTCTGCCTGTGTTCTAGCCCATCAGCCAGNGGTCGGGGGTGGGAGGAGGTGGAGGCAGGGGATGTGGAGAGGAATGGTTCAGGAGTGCCTGTAATTGGAAGTAGTTCAGAAAGTTTTTCTTGGGAAAGGGAGCCTTGAGCTAAGATCTAAAGGTTGAATAGGAACTGACTGAACAGGAAAAGAAGAAAAAATTAAAATTACATATAATCTCTTCCAGGCAAAAGAGCAGCATGTGAAAAGGCCCTGTGGTAGGGAGGAGCTGATACATTCAGGAAACTGCAAGGACCACATAGAGGAGAATGGTATAAGGTAAGCCTGAATAGCCAGAGCTTGCAGGGCACTGGAGGTCATATCACTTTTACCTCTAACCTAATAGCCCTGGAGAGTCACTGAAGATTTTTAACGAAGTGGTAGAGAGAAAACAGAATCACATTGTGAAAAGTTGTCTGAAACCAAACAGAAAGTTATGGTCCAAGTGAAAGATGGTGGAAATTTGGACTAGGGTGGTAGCAGTAGAGAAAGAGACAGTAGTGAATAAAACTGAAAGTTATTTACAAAGGAAAACTGACAGGACCTCCAAAAGATTATATATGGGATGACGTGAAAAAGGTATCTCCACTGAACCCCAGATTTTACCTGGAGCTTGAAGAAGGGAACAACACTGGCAAGAACTGGGAGGAAAGAGAAGCAGGTAAGGAGGTACACTTTGGAGCCAAATGGGTGGGTCTGTATTTCGGAAGAGTATCGTTTGAGTTGATTTATGGCAGGAGACAATAGGAGAGGAGACCTCTCCTATCCCCTCACCCCCCATTTTATAGGCAAAATGCTAGACCAGCGGTCAGGAAACTCTGGGTCCGTTTTTTACTTTGCCACCGGTTAGTCGTGTGATCTTAGGCAACTTACTCCACCTCTCCAGATTTCGGTTCCCTGAAAAGTTCTCAACCTTTCCTCCCATATCAGAATCTATGGAAAGGCTTATTAAAATGCACATTTATAGACATTGTTCTCTGTTGGACTCTGAGCAAGCACAGAATAAAAGAGTACCCTAATCCTACAGGTAGTAAGAGCCCGAATGAAAGCTAACATCAGGTCTGACTCACTCTTTTTTTTTTGACTCACTCTTAAACTAAGAGATGAGTAATGAAAGAGAGAGGGAAGAAGGTCCCAAACAATAGTTTCATCAGTGAGAGGGCCTAATGTAATAGGGCCAGGTTTGGGGGAAAGCTATAACTATCATTCCATCCCCTGGTGGGACAATGCTGCAATTAAGTTTCATTATTGCATCATTTCCTCTATTGACCCAGGGCAGGTACCACCACACCTCAACTGGAGACACACATAAGACTATGACATTTTACAAAATAATCCTTTTAAAAAAGCCTAAAATTTCCCTTTGAAACCCACTGGAAGAACCAAATCTACCTCAGCTCTACCCTGAAGCAAAATTTCAACCCAGATACCAATAATAATTTTTAAATAATTTCAGAATATTGACGCTACAAAAACCATGACAAACATATAATTGAACTTCTGAAAAAAAAGGTTGACATAGGATGCTGTCATATGACTTATGAGATGCTTTCAAGAGAGTCATGTGAAATTAAAGCAAATTCTTCAAAAGCATCAAACTCCCAGAAAGAAATTATTTCATTAGAACTGATTTTTTTTAAGTATCCATGTAGGACTTCTCTGGTGACCCAGTGGTTAAGAATCTGCCTGCCAGTGCAGAGGACCTGGGTTCAATTCCTGGTCCAGGAAAACCCCATACGCTGTGGAGCAACTAAGTCTGTGTGCCACAACTACTGAGTGTGAGCTCTAGAGCCCATGAGCGGCAGCTACCGAAGCCCACATCTGTAGAGCCCATGCTCTGCCACAAAAAAAGCTACCTTTCTGAGAAGCCTCAGCTTGGCAACAAAGAGTAGCTCCCACTTGCCGCAACTAGAGAATATCACCGCAGCAACAAAGACTCAGTGTAGACAAAAACAAATAAATAAAATTGTAAAAAAATATATATATATATATGTGTATATATATATATGTGTGTGTGTGTGTGTGTGTATATATAT
>SJYV01018792.1:368294-392041 GCA_006410875.1 Neotragus pygmaeus | reverse complement strand
GCCATCTACTTCTGAATGACATACTAATTGCTATCAATTTGGGGAAATGTCCAATTGGATCAGGTTCCATGAGATTCTGTGAGACTCTTTGATGGCCATTTAAACTGTAAGTCAAATAGGGCTTAGGGTCTAGGAAGGCGTTCTTAAACAAAGCTACCAGGAACAGCTCAGTCCAATTCCCCTAGGCAGGGTTTTGGATTCCTCATTGTAAATTCCTTTTGGAGTGCAAAATTTCCAAGTAGTTTTTAAACAGGGAAAGTGCCAACACACAGATGTAACGACTCTTCCTTGCCACATTCCCAGGCCTTCTGCAAGCGGCCTCCTGCCCACAGCCCCACGTCCCCTTTTATTTGTGCATAAAAGCAAAAATCAAGTAGCCTCTTCAGTCATCCTTCTGCTTACGGACCAGAGGTTTTCAGTGTGGAAAGGGACCTGTCCACTGCCTCCTGGGTGCACCTCATTTAAGAGAACTTAGGAGGCACAAAATAGCCAGGGGGGAGCCAGAGGGAGGGTTCTGGCTCTACTCCTGGCTCAGCCTGGACATTATTGGATCCAGGCTCTGGAAGCACAGGAGACTTTCACAACACAGGGACCTTAGGATTCCCAGTCAGGGGGCAGAAAGACCACGTTTCCTGAACAAAACTGTGAGAGGTGTGGGTGGTCTTTCCAGGGGAGGTTGTCAGGGTATGTTTGGGGAGATCCTCCGTGAATCAGGAGAAAACATCCACAGGCATTCAAGACTCTTTGCCAACTCAGTAAATTCATTCATTGGAAAAGCACCACTGCTGATTCTATAGAAGCTTAAATGCCTGGGGCTGTTTGAATCAATCTTATTTTACTAGTATAATTTTGGTGAGCAGAGTATGCTTCCATCCTGGATCAGACGGTAAAGAATCTGCCTGCAATACAGGAGACGTAGGTTTGATCCGGGGGTTGGGAAGATCCCCTGGAGAAGCGAATGGCAATCCACTCCAGTATTCTTGCCTGGAGAATCGCATGGCAGAATATAAGTGACAGGTGGTCTAATTGATAACCTTTCTAAAAAATCATTTAAATAATTTCAGCCAAGTGAAATGAAGTCGCTCAGTCGTGTCCGACTCTTTGCAACCCCATGGACTGTAGCCTACCAGGCTCCTCCCTTCATGGGATTCTCCAGACAAGAGTACTGGAGTGGGTTGCCATTGCCTTCACCAGGGGATCTTCCCCACCCAGGGATCGAACTGGGGTCTCCCAAGTAAACCTGTAGCTAAACAACACTAGCCTAGGGTTGAAAACCACGCACTCAGTGTGACTCCTGCTTGGCCTCTCCTGGCTTCCCTTTCTTCAACCACAAGTCAGGGGTTCTAACAGCTGCAGGGCTGTGGTGGTCAGGATTAACTGTGATGACTCCTAGCCTGAGGTGCCCAGTTAGGCCCGTGTGTTCCCCAGATCCTCAGTTCATGAAGAAAAAGCAGGTGCAATCAAAAAAGCCACCAGGTGTTAGCAAACAAAATTGGCCCGTGAACTTTCCACGTTTTTCTTGTTAGATCAGAACTGCAGGGCCAGGGCCAGCCGTTGGCAGGACTTGACCTGTGGGTGTTGTTTCAGTGACAAAGTTCATTTGCACATATCCTCTCATTTGATCTCTGGTTAGACAGTAAACAGAACTTCCCCAGCAGAAAACTAAAAGTGTGGAGCAGATGGTCCAAAAGTTGAGTAATCTCTACTTCTGGAAATGATTAATTGGAAGGTACAAAGTGCTCCCTCTGACACTGTGTAAGGGAGAAATGCCTTTGATCTGTGTTTAAAAAATAAACAAACCCCAAGTGGAGTCAGCTTGTGCTAAGCCCCATGTCCCCAGCCTGAGATGTAATACCTAATTTAATTATAGTTTCAATCTCTCCTGGGGATAGAATCTTAAACCAGCCCATCTGAAATTGCCTGGTCAGCACTGATAGACCCCTACTGTCCCCCAGAGAAAGGTGATCATGCCTAAAACAATCAGCCCTTTGCTAGAATAACTTCCTTGTCCTACTTCGTTCTGCCTGTAAAAAATATTTTATTTTGTGCAGCTCTCCAGAGCTTTTGGGCTTCCCAGGTGGCACTAGTGGTAAAGAACCCACCTGCCAATACAGGAGATATGGGAGACATGGGTTTGATCCCCGGGTTGGGAAGGTCCTCTGGAGGAGGGCATGGCAACCCACTCCAGTATTCTTGCCTGGAGAACCCAGTGGACAGAGGAGCCTGGCGAGCTGTGGTTCACAGCGTTGCAAAAAGAGTCAGACACGACTGAAACAACTTAGCACGCACACCAAAGCTATTGGGCTGGAGCTAACATCTTATGGAAAAATCCAAATAAACTTTCCGGTCCACACAATACTTTCTGCCAGGTGGGATGCTGCCCAGTTCATGAATTGTTGAATAAAACCAATAAGATCTTTAAAATTTAATCAGTTGAATTTTTTTTTAAACATCTGAGAACCAGGAGACCAGAGTTCTAGTTCTTATTCTGCATTAAACACATGTCCTTAGGTAAATCATTCCTCTCTTCTAAACTTTGGTCTCACTGTTAAATGAAGGGGGAATGATGCCGGGGCAGGAAGACCTCGTCTAAAGATGTTTTCACGGTGGTCAGGAGAAGGAAAGGTCTACTGTGAAGGGAATGGAACTCTGTTCTCCAGGCCCCCTTCCAGCTCATTCTACACTTCTAAGTCTGGCCTGTGGAAGTGACTTTTTGAAGCACTCCAGAAATGTGAATTTTTGCCAGTGGTGGAAGGTTGAACTAAGACCCGGGGTATCCAAGACGTGAGTTGTGGCAGAGGCTGTGCCTACCCACTGTCTGACTGAAATAGGAATCTGATGGGGAGGGGAAGACAATGATGAGTGCTCCTTGTGGTGGAGGAGTCCCCTGGAAAGAGCATTCAATTCCAAAGCTGCCTGATGCCTTCATCCTATATTAATGAAGGATCAGAGCTCTGGCTGCAGCTGCAAGGAGCCTGCTTGTGTGATTCATGGAAGCTAGTAAATAGAGGAGCTGAGATTTGAACCCAGGTCTGCTGGACCTGGAAGTTGTGCTCTCACAACTCTGCTGTATTGTTCTGTTGCTCAGCAAAGTTCTGTGAGGAGTGTCCATTTGTTTGAGAGACTGCCCTGCATCNGAAATTATTTCATTAGAACTGATTTTTTTTAAGTATCCATGTAGGACTTCTCTGGTGACCCAGTGGTTAAGAATCTGCCTGCCAGTGCAGAGGACCTGGGTTCAATTCCTGGTCCAGGAAAACCCCATACGCTGTGGAGCAACTAAGTCTGTGTGCCACAACTACTGAGTGTGAGCTCTAGAGCCCATGAGCGGCAGCTACCGAAGCCCACATCTGTAGAGCCCATGCTCTGCCACAAAAAAAGCTACCTTTCTGAGAAGCCTCAGCTTGGCAACAAAGAGTAGCTCCCACTTGCCGCAACTAGAGAATATCACCGCAGCAACAAAGACTCAGTGTAGACAAAAACAAATAAATAAAATTGTAAAAAAATATATATATATATATGTGTATATATATANCTTTCTGAGAAGCCTCAGCTTGGCAACAAAGAGTAGCTCCCACTTGCCGCAACTAGAGAATATCACCGCAGCAACAAAGACTCAGTGTAGACAAAAACAAATAAATAAAATTGTAAAAAAATATATATATATATATGTGTATATATATATATGTGTGTGTGTGTGTGTGTGTATATATATATATATATGTGTGTGTGTGTATATATATATATATATATATGTGTGTGTGTGTGTATATATATATATATATATATATATGGAGAAGGACATGGCAACCCACTCCAGTGCTCTTGCGTGGAAAATCCCATGGGTAGAGGAGCCTGGTGGGCTGCAGTCCATGGGGTCACTAACAGTCAGATATGACTGAGTGACTTCACTTTCACTTTTCACTTTCATGCATTGGAGAAGGAAATGGCAACCCACTCCAGTGTTCTTGCCTGGAGAATCCCAGGGACGGGGGAGCCTGGTGGGCTGCCGTCTATGGGGTCGCATAGAGTCAGACATGACTGAAGCGACTTAGCAGCAGCAGCAGCATATAATATATATATCCATGTAAATTATCCACATAAATAATTACTAAGGTAGATTTGAGTTTCTCCAAAATCCTCTTGGAGATATTGAAGGTCTTCATTGCTTCCTAATGGCTTCCAGTGGGTTTACTGTGCTTTTCCAACTAGTCTGGAATAAAACCTAGTGCTTTCTTTTGCATGTCCTTCAGTGCCTGGTACATGCTAAACATTTAGCATCATGCCATTGTACCATATTCTGTGTACCATAGTTAATAAATGGCACAGCTGAAATTCCCATCAAGGGCTATTTGATCCCCTACTTCCATAAGCCTATTCCCAATAGTATGTTTTACACTTAACAATTGATTCATCTCTTCCCTTCCTGTTTCTTCCTCTTTCTTCCAAATGTATCTCATCCTCTCTTAATCACCAGCATAGTTACAAGAGCGATAATCTAAAGAGAAAACTATGAATTTGCTATCAGTGGATAAAACTGCAAAGTGCTAAATCTTTTTTAGACAATCTTATAAGCACACAGTAGTTTGTATAGCAATTCCATTGCTAGAAATATAGCCAAATGATATACTCACACAAATATGCATGAAAACCAAAACCATAGTGTAATGTTCACTACAGCATTATTTATATAGAAAAGACTGAAAATGACTTAAACATCCTTCAATAAGAGACTGATTAAATAAACGAAGTTAGTTTTTATGGAGTATTATGTAACTTTTAAAAAAGAGTAAGGTAGATGTGTGTCTGCGAATACGGAAAAGATCTTCAAGAAATATTAAAACAAAAGAAACAGAGCATTATATGTACTATTACCTCCACTTTGATTAAACCAAATCAAAGATGTACACATATAACACAGTGCTGTTTTTGAAGTACTTCCCAGTGTATGCATGTTCCCTCATTGGCAAACATTTTTCTCCCTGAACTCTGCACTGAGGCGTTTAGACTAAGGCATAGCACTGGAATTAGGACAGAGGAGGACAATGCCATGGGAGGTGTCCCCAGCAGACAGGAAGGAGACATAAAATAAAAGCCCAACCTTCAGGCTCAGTGGGCTGTGGGAAGAAGAGAGTCATAGAGGAGAGGCAGAGGGTTACACATGTGTTATGGAAATCCTGCCTCCCAAGCCAAAATTCCATATGGTGGGATGGTAGGAATCACTTCTGGTGATAGAAAATGAAATACTCCTCTTTCCACTCCATACTTCATTTTTGCACAAAAAAATTAAAGTAATACTTGGCTAGAAACCAATAATTTCTTCAATTTTATCAATCATTGACGAGGTCTCTAGTTCCACATCCAATAAAACAGGATTCAAACCCCATAAGAGTTTAAATCCCATGGAAACAGTGGTATCAGATTAACTTTTACATTGTACACATCAGAAACAATTCCCTAAATAAGAGGATTATAGTTATAAAAGATTTGCCTGATTCATTCATTCAATAAGAGTTGATCATATATTAAGTTCTTTTACAGGGACTGGGATACAGTGATTAATAAAAGTCCTCACTTTCCAGAAGCTTCTAGTCTAGTGGGAGAGATGGTCAACAAACATGAATCAAATTGATAAATTACATTAGCTAGTGCCAAGTGCTAAATTTGTAATTTTTTTTAACATGATAAAAAATAAATCAGGCATTAACCATCAACCCATGAAAAGACATGGCGGAGCCTTAAGTGCGTATAACGAAGTGAAAGGAGACCACCTAAAAAGGCTACATACTATATGATTCCAATAACATGACATTCTGGAAAAAACAAACCTGTGGGAACAGTAAAAAGGATCAGTGGTTGCCAGGGGTTGCAGGAAGAAAGGGATGAACAAGTGGATACGTAAGATTTTTAGGGCAATGAAACTAATCTGTACACTGTAATGGCAAGTACATGTCATACATCTCAAAGACAATAGAATACGTAATACCAAGAGTGAACCCTAATGTAAACTATGGATTCGGGGTGATAATAATGTGTCTCTGTCGGTTCACTGACTGTAAAAAATGTATCACACTGGTGCAGGATGCTAATGGGAGAGGTTGTGTGGTGGGAGGGTAGAGATTATGGGAAAGGTCTGTAACTTTCACAAATTTTGCTGTGACCCTACAACTGCTCTAAAAATTGAAGTCTTTTTTTTTTTTTTTAAGTTTAAAAAATTATCAGGTAAGGTGAAACAGTGTAAAGGGGTGGGGATTATTTTGAACTGACTTTTTATTGGACTCTTAGCATATAATTTCTATTTTAAAATGTTTTCAGAAAGTAAAAGCACTCCACTTCCACAAAATTAAAGTTCTTTGTCTTTTAATGTTTTTTTTTTAACAACACCAAATATAGAAGGAATGTGAGCAAAGGAGTCTTGTAGAAGATTAACAAATAGTACAAATTATAGGAGTGTAAGGAAAGGAAGGTATGATGGTTAATTTCGTGTCAACTTGATTGGGCCACAGGGTGCCCAGATATTTGGTTAAACATTATTTTGGGTGTGTCTGCGAAAGTTTTTCTGAATAAGACTAACATTTGAGTTGGTAGACTTAATGAAGCAGAATCTCCTCCCCAATGTAGCAAGCCTCATCCAATGCATGGACGGCTTGAATACAACAAAAAGGCTGAGTAAAGCAGAATTCACTCTCTCTCCCTGTCTGAATGCTTTAGTGGAACACTGGTCTTCTGCTGCCCTCAGATTAGAATTTAGAACCTTTTTGAAAAGCATGAGTTCTGGGATCTGACAGATTTGAACCAAGCTTTGCTGCCTCCTGGGCTCCCCTCGTGGCTCAGTGGTAAAGAATCTGCCTGTCAACGCAGGAGATGCAGGTTTGATCCCTGGGTCAGGAAGACCCCTTGGAAAAGGAAATGGCAACCCACTCCAGTACTGTTGCCTCGAAAATCCCACAGACAGAGGAGGCTGGAGGGCTATAGTCCATGGGGTCGCAAAGAGTCAGACATGACTTAGCAGTTAAAACAACAACAACAATTGCTAACTCCTAGCTGTGTGATCATAAGTGAGTTAACTGACCTCTCTGAACTTTACTGTCCCAGGGATATAAATATAGGTTATTGATTTATATGAATGGACTTGTCAACACATGTTTCTTGGCCATTTCCTATGTGCCAGACACAGTGCCAAATGCCACAGTCAGATGAACAAGATAAAATCCTCTACTCTACAGAAGTGCCCACTCTAGTGGGGAGACACCCACAAACCATCATGCTATCATTCTAATACTATATAGTGTTTCAGACAGACATATAGAGTGTGGTGCCATCTCACTTGTAGTAGAGGCTTAGGCTTCTAGTGCTCACCTATGTTCAGTTCCTTCTTCCTTCCAGGAGAGCATTACACTCTTGGCCCTTGCAGCTAGGTAGGGCTGTGTACAGGGTTCACCAGTGGGCTGAGAATGAGAATAATGTGGTTACCTCTGGGCCAATACATTTAACTGCCAGTAAGATGCTCTTGGTATTCTCGTCTCCTGCTACATCAACCAGACAAGCAAAGTGCTCCGGATGGTACAATTATAGGATGGTGTATTCCTGATTATCTGATCACCAAGGGGCACTCCAAAGAGAATGTTACCCAGACCTAAAGCAGACTTTGACTAACCAAACACTAAACTTGTGTTAAGCCACTGAGATTGCGTGTTATAAGTCACTATGGCATGATCTAACCTCACCAATTCATAAACCAACCTGCAAAAGGCATTCTGAGAGACCCAGAGACTGACGTGAGTGCTAACTAATGAGTGAGAGAAGAGCCAGGGGAAGAAGTGAGAAAGAATCAGCAAAACAGAGAGGAAGACAGGGCAAAGCCTTGGAGGGTTGCAGTGGCCTAGGGAGGTAGGTGATAGCAAGCAGTCCTGGGGTGCTAGAATGCAAAGCAAGGAGAGGGCAAGAGAGAAACAGAGGAGGTAGGTAAGACCAAACCATGGAGGGCCTCATGGGGCATGTTATTAGCTTGGCCTGAACCTGTAGGAGATGAGAGCTATGCAGGGCTTCTAAGCAAAGGACTGACATGCTCGTCTGTGGTTATGTAGAGGAGGGATCGGGGAAGGACTACAGCCCAGAGACCAAGACGAAACTAAACTAAACTTATGGAAAGTACCACTGTAGTACCTGCCAGACAAAAGTACAGCACTTCCCTTTTCCCTTCCTCTGCTCATATATTAATGTAGTTGTGGAAATTAATCAACCCTGGAGCTTAGCAATCTTACTTTTAGGACATAAATAAAGTTTCAATCTGTAAGAATGCATGTACAAGGATGTCTCCTGCAGCTTTGTCTGTAGAGTTAAAATGTTCATCAAAATGTTCATCGAGAAGAAACTAGTTGAACTTAGAAACTATCGGTACTAAGAGAAGTCAGAAAGATAAAGACAAATACCATATGATATCACTTAAATGTAGAATCTAATATATGATACAAATCAACATATCTACAAAACAAAAACAGAATCATAGATATAGAGAAAAGACTTGTGGTTGCCAAGTGGGACAGTGGGGAGGACCAGGGGAAGGAATGCGAGTTTGGGATTAGCAGAAACAAACTATTATATTTATATAGAAAGGATACACAAGACTCTACTGTATAGCACAGGGAACTATATTCGGTATCCCGTGACAAACCATAGTGGAAAAGAATATGAAAAAGATACATATAAATGTAACCGAGTCTCTCTGCTATACAGAAGAAATTAACGTAATGTTGTAAATCAACTATACTTCAATAAAGTTTTTTAAAAAGAAAAAGAAATTGGTTGAATAAATCATGAAACATTCTATAATACCTATTATTAAAAAGAATAAGAGCTATGCTCAGTGACCTGGATGAGGTATTCATGCCATAGAGCTTAGTAAGAAAAACAAGTTGCAGGGTAAGATGCAATGTATGATTTCATCACTTAAAAAAAATAAAAGAATAGGTAACCCAACTCTGTACATGTAATTTGGGTACCTTTTGTATGCATTCATGTGAGCCTGTGGCAGGGAAGGTGACGTGGAAGGTGACGCCGTGGTGTACAGCGGTCATCTCATGAGGCGGGCAGTTTTGCTGTAGTTACAATTAATGTTTGTTACTTTCATAATTTATTTTCAACTGACAAAGAAATGAAAAGAAAGAGACTATCCCAGAGAAGTGGAACTGGTAGTGTTCTTCCTGTAGCACTACCAGTTCTGATAGTTAGCAATCACAAAGACAGAAAAAACAATTTTTCAGCCAGAAAACCAAGCCAACCTCCTCCAGTTGAAGTTTCCTCTTCCCACTGGAATGTACTGCAATTGTTTTTAAATCGAATGCCATACCTTGAGTTGTCTGTGATTACTAATTCCAATGGATTGGACCCAGACTCTCAGGGGATCTAAACGGATCCAGACCTTTGTTAATTACTTCATGAGAGGAAGAAGCCCTGTTCTCTAGTAGGAAATGAATGAGGCTTCCCATCAGGATAAGCAAATTACTTTGGTCTGTGGGGAAAAGGCAACCAACCTTCCAAAAGATTCACTGAGCTTAAAAAACCAATAACATGCAAATCAAGCTGAATAATTGAAAGTTCTTTGAGGGCTGAGGCTAAGGCCCGTAGGAGCTGATAAACTGAAGCTAAATTAAAGCAAAGCACTAACCTCAGATATAGTATATGTGCATTCAGATGAGAAATTCTCCATGTTCTCATTTGTCAGCCTTTTCCATTGGGCACTATGAAATTAACATCCCCTATCTTTCCAGATACACAGTGTTAGGAGATAATGACACACTGAAGTTAAGGTGTCTGTGGGAGATCTAAGTGGAAATGTCCACTGAACACTGCGTATGTCTACCTTATCTAGAATGCACAAAATCCAAGTCATGGACATAATCTTGGGCATCATCTATGTACAACAGAAAGAAAGGGTCAGTAAAGCCACACAAGGAAGAAAGCATGAGGAACAGAAGAAAGAGGAGGCACTAAGTCCAAGCAGGAAAGCATGGTCAGGAGCTTCAGTATACCAGTGGGAAAGTCAGGTTAGGATTAAAATGCTTCCACTGGATTTGGCAACAAGGAAGTCTCTAGGGCTAAAATTGTTCAGGGTGGAAGCCAACAGACCATTTCTAAAGCAAAGTAGACAGCATTACTAGCATTCTGAAAGATCCAGGAAGCAAATCTTAAATGAAGTTTAAGTGAGGTAAAAGTAAATTTCATTTAGTTAGTATATTTCTGAGTATCAAAGTAGTACATGATCAATGCAGAAAACCTGGAAAACAAAGTACAAAGAGGGAAAAAATACCACTTACTCCACTTTCTAGACAAACTGACATTTTCTCTGTGTATTTATATTTACATAAAGGTTGTGGAAAAGTATAGTGCATCTTGTCATGTGACAAGCATTGCCTATATTGGCTCAATACTTTGAAAACCTATTACTTAAAGATACTAGAGAAAAATTTAGAAGGATATTCTTATGAAATTGGAGTATACTAAACCTTTTCATATATGTCATGAAATATAGACACTATAAAAGAAAGGATATAAAGAGCTTGTGTACACCTGTGGTGGATTCATGTTGATGTATGGCAAAGCCAATAGAGTATTGTAAAGTCANGATATTCTTATGAAATTGGAGTATACTAAACCTTTTCATATATGTCATGAAATATAGACACTATAAAAGAAAGGATATAAAGAGCTTGTGTACACCTGTGGTGGATTCATGTTGATGTATGGCAAAGCCAATAGAGTATTGTAAAGTCAAATTTAAAAAAAAAGTATTCAAAAAATAAATAAAGTCTACTTTATATAATCTAAATTCTCCGCATGGCGAAAAAAAAAAAACAACCCACTATAAATTAATATAAAGATGAGTGATAAAATAAAAATACACATGAAGAACAAAAGTTTACCTTTTAGAGTGTATCAAGAGTTCCTTCAGATTGTCAACCCACACAAAGAGGTTTGATGTTTATTCCCTAGGAATCCGCCAGGGTGGGATCACAGAAAGTGGTTTATATGCACCAACGTCAGCTTTGCTGTTTTGACGAAGAGGGGTAGTTTGTAATTTCATTTAACTTTCGGCTGGCAGTATTGCGCTAATGAAGCCCTGAATCTATACTTTTCTAGCTGGTGTCTGGTGTTCACAGACACCGTGATGGCTACTGATGGCTCTAAAAAGTTGTGGGGGGAGGGTTGATTTTATAGATAACTTATAGATTAAAACATGATCAAAGATTTTATTAAATTTGTACTTTAGCACACACACACATACAGAGTTCCTTCAAAGCAATATGAAAAGGGTCAAAAACCATCAGAGAATCAAACAAGGACATGAACAGAGAGTTTGTGGAAAATCACATAAAAATGGTTCCATGGTCCACCTTACTTATAATAAGAGGGATGCAAATTAAAATCACACTGAGATATGTTTTCCCCTCATCAGTCTGGTGAAGATCAAGACTGATAGCATCATGTGCTGACCAGAGTATGAGAAATAGGTATTCTTTCACCTTGCTGGAAGGGGAGTAACTGGATATAAACTCTGTCTCTAGTAGAACTGCCCATACCTCCATTTCTAGGAAAGTATCCCACTGCTACACTCACATGTGTGAAATCACACACGAACAAAATTATTCACTGTAGTTGTATCTGTAATAACCAAAGATTGGAAAAAACCTAAAATTCCATCAGTGGGGAACTGGTTAATAAATGGAATACAAGGGCTAAGAGGAAGGAGGCAGCCTGTGTCTCCCGCAAAGGAATGACTGCTAAAGCATTCAGTAAAGAAAGCAAGGTGCAGAACACTGTCATCTGTGCACCACCACTTACGTAGAAGAATAAAATTAAATTGTGGGAAATACTGGGACTTCCCTGGTGGTCCAGTGGTTAAGACTCCACCCTTCCACTGCAGGGGGTGAGTCCAATCCCTGGTCTAGGAACTAAGATCCTGCATACCTCAAAGTGCGGCCAAAAAAATAGAAAAAATCATGGGAAATATGAACATACTGTTTATCAGTGTATGTTTGGAGTATTTCTAGAAGGAATCACTAGAAAAAACTAGTTGAAGTAGTTACATAATGAGGTAAACAGTTTGGCCCAAGTGGCCTAAAAGTAACTTCTTTTATACTGAGTGTGCCTTGGAAACTTCTGAATTTCATGCCATGGCTATACATAACGCATGCAAAAAAAATTATATATGATATATATATATATATAATTTTTTAAAACAAGAAGAAATCTATAAGCCATTTTATTTGTATTTTCTGGTGGCCATTCCTATTTTCTTCATTCCCGTCTTTTTATTTTGTGCTCTGTCTACCTTGACCCTTTTCTGTTCCCTTTCTCTTGCCTTCTTTCTCTTCCCCACCTCTGCTAAATACAACTAAAAAAAAAAAAAATTAGCATCTGCTGACAATTTAGTATATACCAATAAGTCTGCTTTATGGGTGTGGTTTCATTTAATTTTCACAACCACCATGAGGAGGAAAGTTGTCTTTGCTACAATTTACAAATGAAGAAATTCAGGCACAGGGGACTGTAGTGCTTTTCCCAAAGCTACACAAACAGTAAATGATGGGGTTGGGGTTTAAACCAAGTCTGTCTGTGAAATCCATGCTTCTTTTAGTAAACTGTACTGCCAGGAATATGGAACAAATATCCATTGTATATATTTTTTAATTGTTGGACAAAGCAGAGTACATCATGAGAAATGCTGGGCTGGAAGAAGCACAAGCTGGAATCAAGATTGCCAGGAGAAATATCAATAACCTCAGATATGCAGATGACACCACCCTTATGGCAGAAAGTGAAGAGGAACTCAAAAGCTTCTTGATGAAAGTGAAAGAGAGTGAAAAAGTTGGCTTAAAGCTCAACATTCAGAAAACGAAGATCATGGCATCCAGTCCCATCACTTCATGGCAAATAGATGGGGAAACAGTGGAAACAGTATCAGACTTTATTTCTGGGGGCTCCAAAATCACTGCAGATGGTGATTGCAGCCATGAAATTAAAAGACACTTACTCTTTGGAAGGAAAGTTATGACCAACCTAGATAGCATATTCAAAAGCAGAGACATTACTTTGCCAACATATATCCATCTAGTCAAGGCTATGGTTTTTCCTGTGGTCATGTATGGATATGAAAGTTGGACTATGAAGAAAGCTGGGCACCAAAGAATTGATGCTTTGGAAGTGTGGTGTTGGAGAAGACTCTTGAGAGTCCCTTAGACTGCAAGGAGGTCCAACCAGTCCATCCTAAAGGAGATCAGTCCTGGGTGTTCTTTGGAAGGACTGATGTTGAAGCTGAAACTCCAATACTTTGGCCACCTGATGCAAAGAGCTGACTCATTGGAAAAGACCCTGATGATGGGAGGGATTGGGGGCAGGAGGAGAAGGGGACGACAGAGGATGAGATGGCTCGTTGGCATCACTGACTCGACGGACATGAGTTTCGGTAAACTTCGGGAGTTGGTGATGGATAGGGAGGCCTGGCATGCTGCGATTCATAGGGTCGCAAAGAGTTGGACACGACTGAGCGACTAAACTGAACTGAACTGAAAGTATTACAATCTTTGATTTAACAATCAAGCAAGCATAATACTGCATATGACTTTTAAAAGCACACATACAAAAAAAATTTCAAATATTAAGCTATTTTTTATTTTTAAACTCTTGATGACTATTTCTGACAAGCCAATTGAAAGGAAAACTCACCTTTCACTTACTAGCCCTGAGCGCCTAGTGCCTAAAACCATACTATTCATTGACATCGAAAGATGGATCCCTCAAGAAATTATCAGTCATCTCTGGTCAGGGAACTAAGATCCTGCAAGCCACACAGCATAGCCCCCAAAAAAAGAAAGAAAGAAATTCTCAGTCAGTTGCAGCGAAAGCAATAGTAATATTATTGGGTCTTCCAAAATGCCAGGCAGGATGCTAAGCTCCTTACATATATTCCAACAACTACATGACAGAAGGTACAACTGCTACCCCCTCTTTTGTAAACGAGAAGAATTAGGACTAGATGGCCAGTAACTTCCCAGTTGACCATACCTTGTATAATACAGAATGGTAATTGGAATTGAGGCAGTCCGGCTCCAGAGCCTGTGCCATCATGACACTGCCTGGAAACTGATTAGTATAGCACACGACACTGCAGGAGAACCCAGAGGATGACCCTCACTATTCCCGGAAATGGGTCAGCCAAAGCTTCCCGGAGGATCAAGGCACGGTCTGAGTCCTAATGGAAGTTCAGAACAGAGAGACGTCATGGCATCCGCAAGATGTCATTCTACCCTGTGCTGAAACTGTTATGAAAAGACTTACATCCTTTGGAG
This sequence comes from Neotragus pygmaeus, assembly GCA_006410875.1. NCBI lineage: Eukaryota > Metazoa > Chordata > Mammalia > Artiodactyla > Bovidae > Neotragus > Neotragus pygmaeus. Next base: position 377,693 of record SJYV01018792.1, on the reverse strand, counting down.
AGCAGGGGGAAATTGTAGCCTAGAGCCTAATGTGATCTGCCTGGGACCTGTGCCATGTAGTGGAACCAAGTTTCTGTCAGGGAATTTTATGTTTTACTCAATATTCTGAAGTTTGGTTATGACACAGTCAAATATCAACACGTTCCTGTCATCAGGAGGGTACTATTAGGAGGCAGGGTTGAATTTAATGGCACTTAAATGTTTGTTTTCCTAGTGCAATGTCCTAGAAATATGCAACAGAACTGTAATGGAGATGAATCAAAAACAAAAGGATGTAGTACAATAAGACACAATGCCAAGAATAACAGTAGGAGTGATTTTTTGTGATTTCAGTAGTTAAGAGCAAAACTTATGACATAAGCAGCAATCTTTGGGGACCCTAAGAATGCTTCGGGGCTTTCTTCATCCTCTCCACTAAATGCCCCAAAGCTAGACTCTTGACTCATCTGTTCTGGTTGTGACGGAACGGTGACAGAGCGGAAGCCCATAAGCCCATGGGCTGCCGCCTTGCTGTGTCTAATTCTCATACCATGACCAGTCTTACTCTCTCACCGTGACCAGTCTCCAGTCCCTGGCATGGCCATAGCTGAGGGGCGGGGCTCTGTCTCTGCCCTGATCCACTAAGGCATGAGCCAGTACCTGGCTGGGGAAACTAAAGGACAGCTAACTCTGTAGAACAAAAATTCTACCCTGTGCATATCCTTACTCTCCTAAACTCAGCGTGCAGTCTGTGTCTATTTATAAAAACAGCAGCCTTCATTTGGGGACATAGGAGCAGTATGTTTTCACCAGAACAATTTCTTTCCTTATAAAGTTTTATGGCCAATTGCCTTTGAAAAGTAAGCTTAAATAACCTTTGATTACATGCTTTCTCTACACTCCCTAAATCACAGCTATTTAATAACCAATCTCTAGATTGCATTGATTTGGGCCTTCAAAATATCCTTCTATCTCTGTAGACCCACAGATGTGCTGGAAGACATATAATAACTAGCCTTCTGGGGGCCCTGGTTCCTAGCTTTTGCCAATTTACACCTACCCTGTCTAATATAAAGCTACCAACAGGAACCACGGAGGGCAGAGCTGGGAGATGAACACAGTTGGCTCCTCTGAACCTGAATCAGCCAGCCCCAACGTACATCTTCCTGGGCTCCATCCTGTTCTCATGCTGAGATGGCTCTTCAACAGCCTCCAAACCTACCTCCTTCTCCATCCACTGGGGACTTCTTTCTGCTCACTCAGATTAAACACTTTCATCAAACCATACCCTCCTCAAACTGTCTTCCTTGGCTCCCTACTTGCTTCACTTCCACCTAGCTTTCTAACTCACCCTCCATAGTTTTGTCTACCTAACAAAAATTGTTAGGTTTAATCAATAAAAATACAAGATGCCTAGTTAAATCTGAATTTCAAATGAACAAGGAATATATTTACAGCATAAGTACATTCCATGCAATATTGGGAAAATACTTTCACTTAAAAATTATTTGTTGTATACCTGAAATATATCTGGGCATCCTATATTTTACCTGGCAACCCTACACCTAACCTATCCACCACATCTTACCTCTCCTCCCAAACATCAGCAAGCTTCTTCACAGTTACAGAAGCCTGTGTGATCTCAGGTTAAGTCATCTAATGTCTCTGAGCTTCAGTTTCCTAATGCATAAAATAAAGCTAATAACTGCCACTCTATAGAGTGGAATGTAAATGAACTAATGTGTGTAAAGCACAGAGTCTAGTACTTAGCATTCAAAAAATACCTGACTGACCCTCATATCCCACATCAATCCTCAATTACTTAAAATACCTTAGCAGGAAAACTACTGTGGTTATGGAATTCAAGGGCCAGGAGTCCACCTAGAACATCACTCTGTATATCCAAAGTCTCTTAAATAGGTGCTTATTGTTATATTTTTAAACAGATCAGCAGTTTGGGATTAGGGGATGCCAACATATCCAGCAGTAGCCCATTCTAGCAACTCAGAGTCCTTGATCACGAGAGACCAGGGCTGTCTACTTCTTACCCAAACATGTCCCCCAACCAACATCAAGGCCTGCAGGCATCTGCTTTGTGACAGGTTTACCTTCAGCTCTCACAGAAAATGCAGCTTCCTTGCACAAGCAACACAATCCCAACAGGTGGAAACACAACCAGAACTGGAGTTGGAAAGAAGAGAAATGTTGCAAGACTACAAACTCCTTATCAAAATGTACTTTTTTTCCTCTCTCTCTGTAGAACAGGCCCCTGCAAGGAACCTCAAAGTACTAGGGGAAATGAGCTAGATGAGAAGAGATGATGACACCATCACCTGTGGCAACTCCCCAGGCATCCTGAAACCAAGGGTAACGAGCTACCAATCGATGCCCTGCACAAAAGCCAATCGGAGCTCAGCTATGTTAAATTACCAGAACCACCTGAAAAGCAAATATCAGTTGAACTGCAAATTTCACTTTCATGATGTCAAGCCATCAGCACGACTTACTGATTTAGAGATTATGCTATTCCACAAACAAGTGATCAGTTATCCCCCTGGGAAACTCATTGAATGTTTTAAATGCATCTTATCCCCATTCAGATATGCCCTCTTTCTCCAGGGAACAGTGAACAGTGTGCATCTACAGCAGTAATCAATAAACCTCACTCAATTTTTCCCTTCTCAGCTCTGATGGGTTTGGCTACAGCCATTGTTTACATCGTCTCTACTCAGAGAATTACCCAGAATGCTACAGATACAAAGCAGTATAAAAAAGGAAAAGCAGGTTATAATACACTATGGATGGTATTTTTCTATTTCCCATATCCTGACAGATATGTAGCTACAGAGAAAAATGACAAGAATAATAATTACAGCATAAGCAATGATTACCACTGAGTGATAAAATTATTATGCAGTATTTTGGCCTATCTCTATTTTCTCAATTTCTATAATACACTGAACATGTTTTACTTATATAGTTCTTTCTTTAAGCTAAAAACAATTAAATTTTAAAATATTGATCAGTTCCTGCTTGTATGATAACTAAGAAATCTGTTATCACCTTGCATTGATATGTCTGGGCTTTGGCATCTTCCAAATCAGTTAGTCTGCCTGAGGCCACCAGTGTCCAGAGCATGTCCAAATGGGTGGCACCCTGACTAGCCACAAGAGGTCTCTTGGTGTAAACCAAGACAACATCAGACTTTTAGAATTTGAAGAGCTATTTCTTAATTTAGAGCCTCTTACTCTACTAAGAGTAGACTCCGGGTTGTTAAGCATAACTAATGAAGATCCACAGAATGCTGGTGCAAAAAGGGAATTTAGAAAAATCTGTCGAATGGAGCCCTGAGATCAGACAGTACTTTGCCCCCAGTCTTCCAGTTGGCCAAAGTATTTTTCTGGCAGCAAAAAGCCCCAAGCTCCTTCTGAATCTTGAAATCTACGACAGGCCATGAAGCCCAGGGGGTTTTTACTCGCCTGACGAACAGCATGGCCACACAATATCAGATGGGAAAAGCCCAGAACCTGAATCTCTTCTAACACCTAACCTGCCTTAATGGAGTCTGGGGCCTCAGCGAACAAACTGAACACAGAGGAAGGAATATGTATGATAGCCTCTGTGTTGATTGTCCCAGGACAAGAGAATCTGAGGTAGTTAGCAGCAATTGCTTCAGTACTAAGGCTCCAAACATACTTCTGGGGATGCTTTCTCTCCTTGTAAAAGTTCATCACCTCCCAGAAAAGGTATCACCAAAAGACAATTCCAAATGCCAGGGAAGAAGACACCATTTCCATGCATCCTGATCACTTGCCAAGCAAACAGGTATAGTAGGGCAGGCCTGTCTTCCTGTCATTAGTCTTGCACACGAGAAACACAGCCTCCAGAGTGGAAGTTCCAGGCCCATCATTCCAGGGAGCCCTTGAGAGACTCAAACCACTGTGGAGGCCCCACAGCACAGGAGAAGCTGCAGGCCTGGCAGACCAAAGTGCCAGCAGACCACCAGCCCAGCTACCTGGGTGCCCAGGCCTCGAAGGCCACAGTGAGGACAGTACCACCTGCAGCTGTGGCAATAGGTCTGTAAGTCAAGGATTCCTCACTGCATATTCTCACACCCATAACTCAGTAGCTTCAAGAAATTACCTATGGCTCTTTGACCTGCTTACCTGGTTACCTTACCTGCTTACCTTATTACCTGCTTACCTTATTACCTGCTTATCTGCTTACCTTATTACTTCTTTGACCTGCTTACCTGGTTACCTTACCTGGTTACCTTATTACCTGCTTACCTTATTACTTCTGTGATATTTTTGATCAATCTAGGTGGATCTTGCTTCGAGGAATAATAAAGAAATTACTTATGGTTCTTTGACCTGCTTACCTGGTTACCTTACCTGCTTACCTTATTACTTCTGATATTTTTGTTCAATCAAGGTGGATCTTGCTTCGAGGAATAATAAAAAAATTACCTATGGCTCTTTGACCTGCTTACTTGGTTACCTTACCTGCTTACCTTATTACTTCTGTGATATTTTTGATCAATCAAGGTGGATCTTGCTTTGAGGAATAATAAAAAAATTACCTATGGCTCTTTGACCTGCTTACCTGGTTACCTTACCTGCTTACCTTATTACCTGCTTACCTTATTACTTCTGTATATTTTTGATCAATCAAGGTGGATCTTGCTTTGAGAAGTAATAAACCCCAATGGCTCAGTTACAGAGCATTCAAAATGTCCAAAGAATATCATGGAAATTATTCCATCAAGAAGATTAGGAGACTTTCCCTACTTTCATGGATTCAGCTTGCTAAGAAGAACACACGTTAAAAAAAAAAAAAAAAAAGAAGAAGAACACACGTTAAGGTATAATTTAGAGAGACAAAGAGAGTCTCTTTTTTTGCAAATAAGTAGCCAAAAGGGCAGGGAAGAGAGGTAAAATACGTCATAGCAGAATCCCCTAGTCTTAACCATTACATGTGATGCTTTCAAATGGGTTACTAGTTTAATTTTGAGGGAAGAGTAGAAGGAACCAGCCAATGGTGTTACATGCTTAGTTTCTATGACACTGAACTCAAGAGAACTGAGACCTTTGGAGAAACCAAAGATGGTTCAAATAACTCATGAGAATAAATTAACTCAGTGCTCCCTACTGATGAGCTGATTTCCTAATAGTAAAGCAAAACCAACAGCCACAGACAAAGAAGGTCAACCCTACAGATGGAAAAAAGATAAAGCACTGAAACTCAGCCCAGGGGAACCTCCCCAGCCCTGGGGTTCAGAGCAGTGGGCTCCTTCAGGAGCATCAAAAAAGATCTTCTCACCAATGCAGCTTCCTGGGCGTGCTCTTCCAGGCCCAGAGACCAGAGGGACGTGAGGAGAGGGCTCGTCCTCAAGGTGGGGGAGTCTACGTGGTTGCCCCAGAAGCCACTTCCCTGCTAAAATGCCTGGGATTTCCCACTTCAGCAGGGGACGGTAACTCAGCACACACCAAAACAGTGAGGGCCCAGAACAGATACCCTGCCTCCTTCGGCACAGTTGTGGATCAGAAACCTGGCACAGCAGTCGCGTCTCTTCCTAACAGAGGGAGAGGCTAACAACCCTGCACACCTCTGCCCTCCAAAAGCTGAGGCCAGACCAAGAAGTCGCTAGGAGCTACAGCAGGATGTCAGAGCTGAGGTCGTGAGGGCCAGGGCAGAGGCTGGGCTGGCCTGAGAACTGCCCGGAGCTTTGGTTTCCAGGCCTGGCCCCCCCTCCAAAAGCAGCCAGCCCTTTCCAAGTACATGCACTGCATGTCCCTAATATTCTCACTCCCAGTAATACCACCACCTTTCTCAAAGCAAAGACACTTCCCAGAGCCTTATAGGCCTGGCTGGTCTGCTCAGTGGGACTCAGTCCCGGAAGGAGCTGCTAAATAACCCACTGTTTCGGTTTATAGACTCTGAGGACTTAGTGACAAGTGAAACTGCATTCTGACAGCAACTGCAAGTTCTCAAGCAGGCGGTGACTTCTCTTTTTTTTGGGGATACTCCCTCCTGCTAAATCACAGAACCAACCCAACCCTACCCACTAGAATGAAGACACAGGAGCACAACTCCACATTTTAACCTGTGAGATGTGGACGCCACCTCTTTTCCTGGGAGCTTAATACTGAATGGCAGTTACTTTTCCCCTTCACTTTGAATGCACTGATGGACTCTCTGAACTGGATTCCACAACATGTAGGAGGGCAGTCATAGGCAGTAATTCTAAGGGGCACAGAAAGGACCAGCCAGCCTACACAAGGGTAAAGGAAGCAAAGTTCCTTGGTGTTTTCCTTCTTCCCCCCATCTGTCAGGCCTCTCTTGGTCTCAGCTGGTAGTCACTTCAAATCAGTGATGGTGCAATCCAGCAGTTGAGGCTATTATTAGTTAATAAATGCTGACAGCATGGCCTTTCCTAATCATTTGTACATATTAAAATATGAGGGATGAGCTCTCCAAGGGGAAAATCCACTGAGATCCAAAACACAGAAGCTATCATGGTGGAGTTACGGATGTCGCATTAATGCTTTGGAGCAAAGAACCCTTTTCTCCAACAAGCAAATGGCAACCCAAGGCCAGGATATTAATAAAGACCCTAGATGTTAACAGTGTGTAAGGTGGTGCCCAACAGTGTCCTCTCAACCTCCCCACCCACACACAATTCGCCCTTCCAGGACTGCCAGAAGCACAAGATCTGAGATTAAGTCAGAATCCTTCACAGTCGAGGGTCTCTTTCGAGATTTTGAATAACGATGATGATCGTGGGTGGGGAAGGCTAAGACCTTCGGTCATAAAAACACTTAGCAGAAAGAAAGCCTGGAAAACAGTGTAACAACAAGATAAAAGCTAGGCTCATTACCTAAATTGAGAGACCAGGTTCACCATTAAGAGAGAGAGAAAGAAAGAGAGAGAGAGAAGAAATCCCTTTTTTTTTTTCTTTTCTTCATCTTCTACTTAACTTTCAAAAAACATGCATTTGATTTCTTCAGAGGAGAAAAGACTGGGAGACTAGCTGACCATTGGCACAGGAGTCTGGCTCATTCATAAGCAAGGCTCCACATGGACTGCCTGACACAGTTGGCTGGAGGACTTCTCCAAACCAGAGACCCTGGGCCAAGGAATGTTACAAAGAGCAAGTATTAATTGCAGGATTACCATATTCCAGGGATTTTTCACACAGTCATCTCTTTCAGTCTTCACCACAGCAAACTGCTATTATCCCAGTTTTATAGATGAGCAATCAAGGGGCACAGATCCTTGGCATTTCTTAGCCAGGGTCAGACAGCAAGTGGCAGAGCTGGGCTTTAAAGCCAAGCTACGTGAACTCAAAAGCCAGTGCTTTTAACTGTGTACCTGACCATAGGAAATCGCCTCAGCATCATCTAGACAATGGGAAATTATACTGTGTGTATACTTGTGTACAAGTGTGTGTGTGTACACAATATATGAACCAACAATGTAAACAGAGAGATGAGTACATAGGTCGCCAAGACACCTCACCAGATTAGGGTAACAGAGGATTTAGTTGAAAACACCACAGGTCGGGCACTGTCTCTGGGAAGAGGAGCTGGGAAGGAAGGAGACCAACTTCTTCTCTCATGCTGCCCTAATGCTCTGTCCCAACATTTTATCATGCACATATACTTCCTATTTTTAAAACTTCTAATTGGAAAAAAAGATCTGTATGCTGTTGATTCACTGTATGAAATTTACTAAGTCAAATTTTATAAAAAATGGAAATATGAGAAGAAGCAGTCCCACACTACAGAGGCCTAGCACGTGCATTGCAGGGGAGCCAGGAGTGGTGGCTTCGTTCAGTACAGGAGGCTTGGTTGGGGGCGTCTGAGTAGCTCAAGACCCAAGAGTACTAAAAGCGAAACCATTCGGCTGTCCTCTCCCATTTTCATTTTCAAACTCCAAACCAGGCTACCACCACTATAGGATCTGCCTCTCTATTTAGAAAGTCAGTGAAAGAATGAATGACCTCACGTTCCCCAATAGGCAGGTCCCAACATGTTGTGCACAAAACAAAACTTAAGTAAATTGATTTGTGTTTTAAATACCCTAGCTGAGGTCCCTGTTTTAGCAATCCTGACAAGATCCTCTTTGCAAAGCAAAGAAGTTGATTGTGATGTTAACACTGTGTTTTGTAAACAAAACATACAAAAAGAGGGCTTTTCTCCCTTGGTGTCATACAAGGGTCCTACTTTCAGTCTGGAACCAATCTTCAGAGCTGTCTGGGTGTTTAGGAGACTGGGGGGAACGGCCTGGTATACAGATCATTTGCATAAAACCAAGGACCCTCTTGCAAAAGATATTGTAAGGACCGAGGAAGCCTCTACAAGTTCAATCCAACATGGAAGCCTGAGGCAGTGGAGGGGAAGTGTGATTCCAAACCCAGAGTCCTGTTCTATCAGTAGAGTTCTTCTCCGTTGCCTCTGGATTCAAATCAAGTCATACAGCTATGAACATAAGCTCCAGAAAATGCCACAAGATCCTCCTCTGACATCCTACCAAAGAGGTGAGTGGTATTCTCCCTACTTCTACCCTGAACCCAGTGGGTGTCGGTAAATTGAGGGCACCAGCAGACCCAGCACCCACCCAGGGCCCTCTCAGTGGGAGCAAGATCACCCTATAGCCAGTGGTAGGGGTAGCACCAGCAGCACAAGACAACCTCCTTGGACAGAGATCAGGGTCTTCATGGGAAGAATCCCCAAAAGGCCACTAGGGAATGAGCAGGGCTGTGACTGATCTGGCCCAAGTGAGCAGGCGCAGATGAGGAGGAAGCTGGCGGATGCCTCGCGGTGGCATTTATGTGTGAACCCCCACTGCACCTGGAGACTCCTAGAGAAAGTGCACACGATCTGGGGGGAGTCAGGAGACTCTGCAACAGCTGGCCACAGTGAGAGCCAGGAAATAACAGTACTGCTGAGGGCTCACGGTATCCTTTTTGAGGGAGTAGAGGGGGTGGAGAGGCTCATAGTATCTTATTTGTAATCCCAGGCCAGCGGGCTATGGAGTGGTCTGAGGAAACTGAGGTCAGAATATCTTAGGTTTTTTACAAATACAAATCAACTGGAATACTAAAGCCTAATCAGTGGTAATTAAAGTGTTTTTAAAATCCCAGTCAGCCTTAGCTTGTCCCCACCCGCTACCCCCTCTAAAACTCTGCGCATGATTTCAGCGTTACTTTTTCTCAAGACATGCTAATGTGCTGAGTCACTAAAAAAAAAAAAAAAAAGTAAAGAAAGAGTGATCCAGCTTCTGAGGACTAGCTTTGGTAATGATCTAAGCTTCTACGCGGCACTTTTTGCCCTGGTTTGATTCCTGTGATGCTAAAGGACGTCACATTGAGCAATCTTAATAAGGTTTCCAATCAGCCCCACCCGCTCTGGCCCC
>SJYV01018792.1:335460-358612 GCA_006410875.1 Neotragus pygmaeus | reverse complement strand
TGAACTGTGGTGCTGGAGAAGACTCTTAAGAGTCCTTGGACTGCAAGGAGATCCAACCAGTCCATCCTAAAGGAGATCAGTCCTGGGTGTTCTTTGGAAGGAATGATGCTAAAGCTGAAACTCCAGTACTTTGGCCACCTCATGCAAAGTGTTGACTCATTGGGAAAGACTCTGATGCTGGGAGGGATTAGGGGCAGGAGAAGGGGATGACAGAGGATGAGATGGTTGGATGGCATCACTGACTCAATAGACATGAGTCTGAGTGAACTCTGGGAGTTGTTGATGGACAGGGAGGCCTGGCGTGCTGCAATTCATGTGTTTGCAAAGGGTCAGACACGACTGAGCGACTGAACTGAACTGAACTGAAACTTATACTAAAAGAATGTATGGAGATGGTGAGGGACAAGCTTATACCAAAGAATATATGGAGATGGACAGGGACAAGGAAGCCTGGCATGCTGTAGTCCATGGGGTTGCAAAGAGTCAGACATGACTTGGCACTGAACAACAACAACAAAAGAATATACAGGATTCAGCCAGCTGGAGAGGTAGGAAAAGTGTTTCAAGCAGTGAGCACAGCATGTGCAAAGGCTCAGAGGCTGGAGAGAACATATTGGAGGAACAGAAGGAACTATAAATAACTGAAGCACAAAGAAGAAAGTAGTACAAATAGAGCTGAAGCAATAGGTTCAAGTTATGAAAAATCAGGAAGGTTGGATTAAATAAAAATGTTGATATAATAGAAATATAAAGAGCAATTTTCTTAGAATTTTTGATTTTGAGGTTTTTTTGTTTGCTTTCTCTATTTTTTTTTAATGTTGAAGGATTTTTTATCATCTGGTGGCATGGGTTGAGGAGATTTGGATCTAAACCTCTATACCAGGTAGTATAGAGAATATCTATAAGAGATCTACTTTTCGGTAGTGGGTTCCAGCAACAGGGCAGACTGTACTAGAGAGGTGAAGGGCAAGAACAAGAGAAGATGGGAAGGAGCACGTCAAGGTGTGTCTTAAAAAGAACTTCAGACATTGTGATGTCAGGTATCAAAATTTCATTTATCTTCTCCCTTACTTATAAATCTTCCATGAGTTTTATTCACTGACATAAAGCAAATATATGGCAGCCTTGTGCAAGGCCAGTTCTAAAGAATGAAGGGAGGCTCCTGTGCACCTTTGAGGGTAAAATGGACAATGGAAGGTTGAAAACACAGGGAGATCAGGGAAGTGATCAAAGAGAAACCAAAGAGTTCAAAGCAAGAGCGACAGGCAGCAATCAGGACATGTAAGACCCCACCAAGAAAATCAAGAATAAAAAATAATAATTTTTTTTTAAATCAAAAAGACTCAGGAAAATCTGGAAGAAGTTTGAATGACCTGTAGTTGGCTTGGGATGGAGATACTGACTATGATATTTGTACGCTAAAGGAAAGGATGATCTCCAAAGGCTAGGGACTTGAGGACATGTAGGTTATTCTATGAAAATGACCCCAAAATCTGCAAGAGAGAAAGCTGGTAAGAAAGTAACAGTCCAGAATCCACTTCTGGTAAAATTCTGAGTTTCTGGTGGCTTAAGAATAGAAAGGAAAAGATAAATGAACCCATATAAATAGGCCAATAATAAGACTGAGAATAGACTGGGAATTTCCTGGTGGTCCAGTGGTTAGGACTTGGCACTTTCACTGTGGAGGCCTGTATTCAATCCCTGGGTGGGGAAATAGGATCCCACAGGCTACAGAGCATGGCCTAAAAAACAGAGAAACAAAAAAGACTAAGAATAGACTAATAATAATGATGATAATAATCTGTTATTGAGCACTTACTGTGCACCAAGCACAGTCCAGTGTATGTGTTATTTCAGATGCACATGTATAACCAAAGGAGCAGAGTCTAAGCAATGCGTGCAAAGTTACAAAGTGTAGTTAATTCCATAAGACACAGCTAGCTGTCCTTTCAAATCCACTCTTGCATTTGATTAGCCATGTGGCTACCTATCTAGAGGCTACATTTCCCATTCTCCTTTGCAAGTAGGTGTGGCTGTGTGAAAAAAGAACACAGCAGGCTCAAGAAAAGGCTTTAGAAAAGCCTGCTGACATGTATGACCCTTGGCTGGCATCTGAGACCTTAACTGGTAAACAGTTCCTCACGCTGATACAAAACTTTCCCTAAAGGATTAGAGTACCTAACCTGTGCAATCTATACAGTTTATACAAACTACCTGCTTTCCTTTTAAGAATGTAAAATCTAAATATGTGCTAAGCAGAGCAGACCCCACTAAACACTTGGGGAGCTGAGTTGCTAAAGAATTTCCCTGGTAGACACATACTGTCACAACTCACTGTGGGAAGAATTAAGCACATTCCATGTGACTCCACTGGAACAGGACTATTGGAAGCTCATGTTTAATTTCTCCAAAATCTGCCTCAGGTCTTTGCCATTTGCTGAGTTTGCTTTGTATCCTTTGGCTATAATAAATCACAGCCATATGAGTCCTGTGACTCATGTACACTAAGTCCTGGGAGCCCGCCTAGTAAATATCACCAAACCTCAGGGTAATGTTGGGAACCCTCGACACAGTAGCTGAGTTCTCACCAATGAAACGTGAGTAAATTGATGTTGTTTGTAATTTTACCTTCACTTGCCTAAAAAGATATTACTTGCCTTCCATTGTCTTTCACCTTTTTGTGGATTAGAAAAAAAAAATGCTATGGTGAATCAGCTTTATTCACACAGAACAAAGCAATATCCACAGCTGCAATGTCCAAAAGGGTGCACGATAGTCACTTGCATGCATTTAATTTTAACCTAAATTCATTAGGATTAAAAAAAATTAAAACGTAAGGCCCCCAATTTCATTCATGTTAGTGGCCATCATATTGGCAGTGCAGATACGATACATTTCCATCACTGAAGAAATTTCTACTGGATAGTCTGGCCCTAGAAGTTAGTGGAGCCGAGAAGAATGGAACTTTGATTGCTAAATGACCTCATGGAGATGAACAGACTCACTACACTGGTCCATCAATAGTCAATGGATCATTACACAATAAATCTACTTCTAACTTATTCGACTATATTTGGGGATATGTTCATTACAGAAGTTTGCCCTATATTCTAACTAACATAACTCCCAATTTATTCTTAATCAAGGATTTTTTAAAAACACAGAAAGCAAGCAATCATGTAGAACAGGACCAAAGTCAGAATGTCTAACAAGTACAGCTACTCTTGACGCCCAGGTCTTTAATCAGAGAACATGTGAGTTGGTGACTTTGTCCATATGGGGTAGGGTCTCTCAGGATCACAAAAGCTCAATCCTTATTCTACCATTGCTCTTTTGTATCGCCATTCAGGAAGAACTTCCACAGATAATCTATGTACTTCTTTTTAATGTAAGCATTACTATAAATTTCCCTCTCAGTACTGCTTTAGCTTGTCCCACAAAGTTTCATATGCTGCATTTTCATTTTCATTCAGTTCAATGTATTTGTTAATTTCTCTTGAGACTTCTTTGACCCATGGATTGTTTAGAAGTGTGTTGTTTGGTTTTCCAGAGTTGGAGACGTATCCATTATCTTTCTGATATCTATTTCCAGTATGATACTATTGTGGTCAGAGAACATATGATTTCAGTTCTTTAAAATTTGTTGAGATTTGTTTTATGACCAAGAAATAGTCTGTTTTGGTATATGTTCCATGAGTTCTTGGAAAGAATATGTTTTCTGTTGTTGTCAGGTAATGTTTTATACGTCAATTAGATCCTTTTGGTACCAATCAACAGGTATGACTGGGTTTTTCTATATCCTTGATGATTTTTCTCTCCAGCTGCTCTGTTGGTTGTTGAGAGAGGGGTGTGCAAGTTGCCAACTTGAATCATTATTTTTTTTTCTTTTCAGTTCCACTAGTTTTTGCTTCTTATACTTTGCAATTCTGTAACATGGTGAACACACACTTGGGATTACATGCTTTCTTGGAGGCTTGGCCCTTTTATTTATTTATGTACCTGTCTGTCCGTGGTGATTTTCTTTGCTCTAAGTCTACTTTGCACGTGCGCGTGCATGCTAAGTCGCTTCAGTTGTGTCCAACTCTTTGCTACCCTATGGACTGTAGCCCAGCAGACTCCTATGTCTGTGGGATTCTCCAGGCAAGAATACTGGAATGGGTTGCCATGCCCTCCTCCAAGGGATCTTTCCAACCCAAGAACCAAACCTGCTTCTCCTACGTTGCAAGTGGATTCTTTACCCACTGAGCCACCTGGGAAGCCACCTTCCTGGGGAGAACAAGAGCCACTTTCTTTTATTAGGTGAGAGCGGAAGTCCAGGTTCCCCATGTGGTCCACTGACACCACAAGGGCTGGGGTGATGGGAGTAGGCAAGGCAACTCATTATTACCTAGAAGAGATGGAAGTCCCAAATCCCCGCTTAGTACTCTCTGACCCCACTCCACTAGGGGGCTTGGGGTGCCTCATTATAGCCTCATGAGGGTGGAAGTCTAGCTTCCTTACTTGGTCTTAGCTAGAGAAGGAGGAGTAGGATGTTATTTTTCTCTGTGACATTTGATTGGCATCTAGTGTTTATTATCTACAAGTTTTCTGCCTTACAAGATAGTCCCTTCCCTAGTCGTCTGTCTAGAAAGACCAAGTTTTTCTTGGGACCTTTTTTTTTATCTGCGTTCATTGGCATTTTCTGAGTTGCTGTCTTATCCAGTATTGAGTATGACACATATAAGGCAAAAAGAAAATCCAGGGAACTCACCACTGTGTCATCCCTCACGTCCTCAGGTCTTGACTGGTCAGCTTATTCCCTCTGCAAAGTCTTCTTATGTTTGTTTTATACAAAATATCCAGAGTCCTAATTGCATTCAGTAGAAGGAATAGGGGAAAGTACCTCTATTCCAGCTTCCTGGAAGTAGAATATGTATACTAATATCATGTACTCCCAGTTCTTAACCCCATATCAAACTTGCAAGGTCACATCTCCATCATGCAGAGTCCTTGTGAGTGAACTATCTCTCACTGCCACCAGCTTTCCATTTCCCCACAAGGGCACATAGAAATAATATTGATTAAAAAAAAAAATAGAATATCAAACTAAGACTCTAGAATGCACAATAGATATTAATCATATATTCCAGGTCCCAATGTAATTGTTGTGGATAACACTTTCATATATTAAACTGGCATTCTTTTCATTTCTAATAAATCCTTTTTGCCCCATGAACCTGCCCCCAACTCAACTGAACATTAAGTTATCTGTTACCTCCAAAGAGGGATGCATCTATCGAAAAGCAGACCATTTTTTCAGTTGTAATAGCCTGATCTTTTGTGTATATGGCAAAAAGTTTATATTATCAAATAGACTAGAGAGAATGCATGATTATATAAAATCTAGTTTTTCCTCCCCTAGAGGAAATACAAATTCTCTTAGCTGTAAGAGATAAGCAGTCATAAGATGGGAAAACTTGTAAGAATTACTTGTTAACAAATATCTCTGAGAAAAGCACCCAAATGTTATAGGCATGTCCAAAAGTTACAAGTAAGAATAGCCTGGAGAAGCCTTAGGAAAGGACAGGGCAGACAAAAGAGCAATCAAGTTTCTGATGAATGGAGCCCTGATTTATATCCAATACCTTGGGAACAGATGGCAACCACTTCAGGGCAGTCAGCTGACGGCCCCTCAAGCCCACCCTTAGGAAGTCTTAGCATTCCTGGACTGACTCTCAATCCTGAATGTGTGGACAGTAGAGGAAGACTAGAGTCTGAACTGACTGAAGAAACCCTGATTTGGCTGAGGTTAAATATCTACGAAATGAGGGCTTGACATAAAACTTATGTTCAATTTTTTAAAAAATAAATAGACACGGTTTACATACTTCTATTGAGAGCCTAAGTTTCATGTCACTACACAAGAAATGAAACACAAAGAAATGTTGGCAAATGACCAGAGATAATCAAACAAGAGAGCCTGGTTTTCCACTAGAGTTGGTAGACTAAATAATTTTGACAATTAAGCTAACTAAAGTTTTGCTTAACATATCCTCAAACTTTAAATGTTTAAATCAAGTACTATTCCAGTACAATAATAATTAACTATGGAATGCCACTAAAGACTAAGAGCTATAATAGGTAGTTCTGTATGTGGCAGATTAATTCAGGTTTTAGAAATTGCCACTCTGTGAAAAACAGCCACAAAGAAAAGTGAAAACTGAGTTTCCTGTAAGAATCAAATATTCTGTTTAGAAAGGAGAAGTAATTGTTAAGCACCCAAGACACAATTCATTTTTGTCCTTAAAGCATTTGTTCAGTTTAATTAGACTGGGCCACTGAAGATAAAGTGGTCACAGGAATCTTTATATTTCTTGGAAATGCAACAGGACTAGAAATGGAACTACATGCACCTCTACATGCGAAAAGCCACACCGTGGTTTCCTTCCCCTTCTTTCACCAGCTAGGCTTCCCCGATGGCTCAGATGGTAAAGGATCTGTCTGCAATGCAGGAAACCTAGGTTTGATCCCTGGATTGGGAAAATCCACTGGAGAAGGGAATGGCAAGCCACTCCAGGATTCTTGCCTGGAGAATTCCATGGAGAAAGGAGGATGGCAGTCTATGGGGTTGCAGACAGTTGGACACGACTGAACAACTAACATACTTTCTTTCACTAGCCAGCATCAAAGGTGTCAGAAATCTGCTTTTTCTTATGTTCCTAGACAATTCTAAGATTCAAAAGATAGAAAACAAGAGAGTGCTCTAAACAGACCCTGAATCAGGTTCAGTTCAATCAGATTGATAGTCACAACACCTACTGTTTCCAGAATGCCTCTCTCTGCCTGTAATTCACCCCAGCCTCACAGCCTCTCTTTCCACAGAAGTCTCTGGGACTAAAGCAAACTTCTCAACCTGTAAAATTCCAGCTAACTTTGAGTTTACCTTCCTCAAAGACCTCTGCGCCTGGGGGACTTCTCGGTAAAGACAGTGGAGTAATATTAATATATTCTACTCCACTGCCCTCTCTCAAAGTTTCCTGAAAACCTTTTCCTGAAAATGAATATCTGAGTGGGGGAAAAAAGCAATGATAGCAGCAGTGAAACAAGGAAACAAACATGGCTGCAGTCCACAAGTACACTGCCCCAAATCCAGGGAGTCTGGATGGAGATGTGGGAGGAATGCGCAAGTACATACCTCCTTCCCCTAAAGGAACTGTCAGTGTGTGGAGGAGAGGTCTATGTAAGGATCTTTAGGCTTGACAAACAAGTCCTGGAGGCAGAAATGCCCATGGAACTGAAATGTTCAGTCTTTTCAGATATAACACGTGTTTTGTTTTGTTTTTTAATGTTTTCATTATTTTCTTCTTTTGGCCACACCCTGTGGCATGCACAATCTTAGTTCCCCCAAACAGGGATGGAACCTACACTCCTTGCAGTAGAAGCACGAAGTCTTAACCACTGGACCACCAGGGAAGTGCCCATATGTTTTTTTCTAATGAGAACTAATTCAAACATCGTTTGAACTAAGGGGATGATATTTTAATTCAGAAAGTGTGTGAGTTCACAAACAACCTTTCTCAGTCATTTTGAAGCTACCAGATTTCTTACAATTAAAGAGAAAGCTTTAACAGTATATAAAATCCTAGGAAAAAATAATCTCTCTTAGAAGCAAATGTTATTTAGGACCTATATACCTTGGTGTAAGGCTGATTCTAGATGTAAATACTCATGGAGATTTAATTGTGCTACTGTCTTTTTTATCATGATCAGTTTTGCATTGTACTGATTACAAAAGTACAAAATTTTGAATAGTGTTCTAACCCTTTTTTCCCCACAAGCCTTATTTTCAGAGCATGACTTTTGCAGAACATAAGGTTTTTCAGAAATGTATAAACAGTGTGACAGCAGAACTGTCTTTCGGTCTATTGATAGGCCTAACTCCACTCCACTGAACAGCAGAGAAGAAAGGGCTAAGGGAGAAGTCATGCAGATTGTTGAGCCTAGCCATCCCAGAGTAAAGATGTGAAAGTACTAATATCAAGAATTCTCCAACAAATGTGATCCACTCATTCATTATTTTGTGAAACTCAAGAATGAAAAGCCCTTCAGACACATGCTTAGAGCTTCCAATTAGCTTTTTTGTTAACTCTAATATGAGCAAACAACAAAGTCAGATATCTAAGGAAACTTCTGCTGACCTTACATAGACAGCCACATATTCCTCAAACAAAGATGGGTTTCTAGATCACAAGGACCTACTGTATAGCACAGTGAACTTGACTCAATATTCTGTAATAACCTATAACAGAAAAGAATCTGAAAAAGATATATGTATAACTGAATCACTTTGCTGTATACCCGAAACCAAGACAACATTGTAAATCAACTGTAGCCCAATATAAAATAAAAATTGTTTTAAAGAAAAAATAGAAAGAAAAAAAAGTTTCTTTGGAATCAGCAAAGAATTGCAATGTGGGGTTTGCAATTGTGGTGAGTCATGTGCAAGTTCCTGCAAGGCAAGGGAAGGAAAACACTTCTATAGAGGTGAAAAGGTAGTTGAGAGGGCTATGGTAAACGAAGAGTCTATGACTTTTCATTGGCTGAATCCTTTTTAGGAAAGGAGACTCTTCTTCCTGATGGGCTCCACTATCATTGCAGGGCATGAGAACTCCCTCTTCTGGTCTCCTAACTCTATTTGATTGAGTTTTCTGTTAATTAGTTTTTTTAACCTCTAATATAGAAGAGGGGCTTCCCTGGTGGCTCAGATGGTAAAGAATCTGCCTGCAATGCAGAAGACCTGGGTTCAATCCTGAGTTGGGAAGATCACCTAGAGAAGGAAATGGCAGCCCACTCCAGTACTCTTTCCCTGAGAATTCCATGGACAGAGGAGCCTGGCAGGCTACAGTCCATGGGGTTGCAAAGAGGTGGACTCAACTGAGCAACTTTCACTTTAATCACTTCAATACAGAAGATAGAGACCTCACCCCACCACCACCAAAAAAAAAAAAAAAAGCAATTTTCAGGAAACAGTTACTTTGCAGTGAAGAAATCTTCAAAAATATCAACAATATCCTCAGAGAGATAAACGAGGACATTACATCCATGAAACAAGAATGTAAATCTATCAAAAAGGAGAACAGTCTAAGAAAACAGGAACTAAAACACAAGGGGGTACAACATTCAAGACAAATAAATGAACAAAAAGACAAACAAATTACAGAAAGAGAGGATGGAGAAAATGAAGAGATGGAAATCAACAAAATAATTCAAGAAGACTTCCCAGGATTAAAAGATACACATTTGTTACAGAGTCTAAGGTTGCTCTGCTGGCCACATGACAGGCCAATGAATACAACAGAGGAGGGGTTGAGGCACAGGAAGCGACTTTATTCAGGGAGCCAGCTGATCGAGAAGATAGCAGGCTAACGCCTCAAAACAACCATCTTATGGGGTCTGGACACCAGGCTCTTTTATAGTTCAGAGATGGTGGAGGTGGGGATTTTGGGGGAGAGGGAGGCGGTGAGGAAGCAAAGTAAAAAGGCCATTAGTCTTGCAAACTTTTCCCAGAATGGCAAGCCTGGGGCAAGGGATGTGTTAATTTCTTCCTTTCTGCCCTCTACAGGTGGACAGGGTTCTGAACAATCCCTCTTTAGTTTAACAGTCAGGCAGAGGGGCAGGATTCTCTGAGACAGGCCATTCTGTATGATTATAACAAAAGCGATGAAAAGCAAATAAACAGTTCTAACATGGAGTCCGAATTGGCTTCCTCCCTGCAACACAGTTCCAAAGTGAAAGGGTCACAACATAATTTTTTAAATGCCCTACATCAACAAAACAAAAACATGCATGAGGGCATTTTCTTGGGAAAGTCCCAAGAAAGAGAAGATTCTGCATGCTTTTAAGAGGAAAAATCAAGTCACACACACACACACACACACACACACAAAGAGAAGAAAAATAGGAATCGGATGGCTTTAGACTTCTCAGCAGCAATACTAGAAGCAAGATGACCAAAGAACAAGAAGCAGTGGAGCCATGTCTTCAACAGTCCTCTAAATTCAGCCAATTAACCAACCATGGAAAAAAGTGAAGATATTTTGGGAAACTCCAGGACTCCAAAATTTACATCTCATTCTCTCTTTGGAAGAAACTATTGAATGTTTTTTCATGAAAGCAAGAGAGTAAACCAAGAAAAGGAAAGATGTGGAGTAGAGGAAAGAGGAGAGAATTGAAGGCAATCTTAAAGTGGGATGATAGAAGATCCTGGGCTGTCATCAGGGTCAAAGGACAACAGTCCAGGCTGATGCAGTGTCACCAAAAGACAGCCATGTTGAGAGCTGCCATCCCTCAGACACCACCCACTCCCATGCACTGCCATTTTAGTGGAGGAAAAAACACCCAGTGAGCCTGATTGATATTATCATCTATAGTGAGCCTGTTTTGACCAAATGCTGATTAATTAAGCTCACGCTTTTCCCTCCATGCTACAACTATCACCAAGAGGATAAACAGAATATATGCTTTATCCAGTGTATCTCAGTCTTTAGCATGCAGCACAATCACTTTTTATTTTTCCTTATGGTCTTTTCAATGTACTCTTAACATCTTTTGTTTAAATTTATTTATTTTTAATTGAAGGAGAATTGCTTTACAGTATTGCATTGGTTTCTAACAACCCTTCTTAAAACACAGACTATTGGGCCCCAGCCCCAGAGATGCCTATTTAGTAGGTCTGGACTGGGAACTAGGAATGTCTAACAACCTCCTAGATGATACTAGTACTGCTGGCCTAGGAACCACACTTTGAGAACCATTGCTTTTCACCTACCTTTTAGCTCTGGGGTTGGTCGTGATGAGCTGGGAATCAACAAGCAGAGAGTCCTACTCTCTTCAACCATTTTTCCTCTGGATATCTCTGGCCCACACTCCTCGCTTGTCAGATGTTTTGATTTTCTCAGGACCCATTCACACCTTTGCTCAAAGACTTCTGCGAAGAAGGTTCTGTAAACCATTTCCCAGAGTCGGCTCAGCTTATTTTCTTCTGGGAGATTCCTTCTAACAGTGGCAATGTAGCTCTCTTTTCCTACTTAGCCACATTTGTACTAACCATGTTTTTAAGTATTCTTAGGCATACATACATACATAGGTGATTTTAAAATCTAATTTTAAGTGAGGAAATTATTAACACAAAAGTCATCAAATGATTACCACCACCAGGGGGGGTAATGGTGTACTCTGTGCAGGACTCGCAGAGTGTATCCAAGAACCTGGAATGACTATTTATATATGAACATCCTTTTGATGATTAGTCTTTAATGTCTAATAATAAAGAATATCTTATTTATTCTTCAATATGAATTATATAGTTCATAATTTTTAAGAAAGAAAATAACACCTTCTTATTGAATATTTCCTCTAAATACAAAAAAACAAAAAAACAAAGATCCTGGAGGAGAGAAGACAACTGAGAAGAAAGCTCTCAGGATAAAGGCAATAGCAGATTTGATGAAAAGATGTTTGAGACAATAAACCCAAGTCAGGTTTCAGATTGCCTTAGTTCAGTACCCCACCCACTCCCTTCACCTGATGGGCCACGCCATTCAAAGATATGCAATAATTGGATAGCAATTAATGTAGAACCTATACACAAGAATTGCAAAAAAAAAAAAAAAAGACAGCAAGAAAAGAAGAGAGAAACATAAGAAAAGAATTGGTAAAGAACAGATATCACCAGAGGAACTACCCAAAGACTGCTGTTATTAGACTGACTAAGCAGAATTGCTGACATAGAACTTCTCAAAAATCGTTGAACAAGTGTCCAGGAATGGGAGCACGAATCATTTAATTCCCCTGAAAAAAAAAAAAAGTGAAGTAAAAAATTCACCTAGTTCTTTAAAGGCAGAAGAAAAAAGAAGGTAGCTCAAAGGTAAAATACTCTATGGCAGAAACCCCCTGGGTAGCAGCCTGCCTCACCTCTTCCAGGAGCTGCCAGGGTCACATGTGTTGAGTACTCAGCTGTGTTGTCTTAACTAGGACATGCCACTGGCTGTAGGTGGTTGGTCCAAGAATAAACTTAAACATGGGCTCAAGACAGGCCTACCCATTTCTCTGGAAATGAAACTGAGACTAGTGTTTGCTGAAGCAGAGGCACTGATAGCAGAGTTCTAGAAACTTCCTGCTGCTGAACCCTCAGTCTCTGTGCTTTCCAAGATTGGGCTGGTCAGCAATTTCTTGAATGAATAAGATAATCTTATGCCCATCCAATGCACTTCTTTCTAACTTAAGCTAGTCAGTCTATTTCTGTTCCTTATGAACAAAAGAATCTTAATTATTGTAGGCTTGTAATTATTTTCAGGAAAAACCTCCCAGAGCCTGATTTCCACATACGTGTGTTTATTTATTTTCACAAATACCTTAAGCCAAACACTTGAGATTCCTGGAAACTGTATGACACACATTGTTCTCTTTATAATGAACTCATTTTCTCCTGAAGAGAAAGCAAGTCAGCTGCACAGCAGGCCTCAGGAGAATGGCCTGGACAATCTTGCTAGTGTCTGACCACCTAAATCACTCAGAAGGGAAAATATTCCCAGAAACGCAGTGAACCACCCAATCTAACCTGCTTGTTTTTATCAATTTTATCTTTCCTATTGATATTTTGTTTTCACTATAGGAGTAGAATGGATTAAACAGTATATAGTAGTATTCATAAGTAGTGGAATATTCAGTTTTTAAAAGTTATACTGTATTAATATATTCACATAACTCACAAATTAACCATATCTGTATAAGAAGTAGCAATTCAATAATTGATAAAGTAGTCCTCAATAATTCAGCATTTTGGGCTAAATTAAACAACAGTCTCTTGAAACCCCAAAGTACCCTGCTTCATAAACCAGGGGTTTATGAATTAATACACACTAATTCCTTAGTGTATATTAAAGCCTACCTTCCTCCTTCTCTGTGTCTCTCTTTCTTACACACACATACACACACCCCTTTCCCTACTAGAATTTGAGGGCACTTCAAATGTAGATCAGGCTTAGAAATGAAACATAACTGAAAAAAAAATTTTTTTATACACATAAGCCACTTTAGCAACTCACTGTAGCAACTCACTCTTTTCAGTATTACACCTCTCAAAATGGGAGACCATAAGAGGAAACTGAAGACAATATAAGCTCTAACAATGATAACGATGATGCCCCGTGAGTGTTCAAATCTAAATTCTAGCACCAAGCTACACATTTCTCATGCGTTACTTTAATAAACCCTCTATGAGGAATATATTATTATAATACTAACATTTCACGGGCAAGAAAAACTGAAACTTAAAGCTCAGTAAATTGCCCGAGGCCATCTGACTTGTCAGTGGTGAAGGTGGACCTCGAAGTCCAGGCCCCAGCACTAGTAAGTCTCAGAGCTGGAATCCGTCTGACTTTGTCTAGTTTTAAAGTCCCCTCTTTCCCTGCCATAGGACTAACCACTACTAGGATGACAGAGAGAACCAGAGCAGCCTTCAGAGAAAATTCCACCCCCTCACTTAAAAAACCCACCCAAATCCCTGTCTTGTCTTTAAAGTTAAAAATCCTCATGCTTGATGTTAGAAAATTATAATGTCATTGTTCAAAAAGAATTAGAAAGGCCTACATTCTCTTAAAGAAGATAAAAAGTTTACACATGCAAAGGCTTCTGCCAGTTTTTCCAATTTCCTATGACCAGTGCAGCCAGCTCAGCCTCCCTGAGGACTGGTTCTTGGTTCTGACACCCAGAACGTCTGGAGAGACAGTAAACAGGTGTGAAGACCTAGCATGCTGTTTATTTCAGGTGGAGGCACAACTCTCACCTAACAGTCCCATCCTACAACTTTTCATAAGAGTTGATAAAAACATGAATCTTATCATTTATAATATATATACACAAACCATATAATTGTTTTACATATACATATATATAATACAAATAAATGGAGAAAGAAAGAGATTGATTTAGTGCATCCTTCTACCATCTCAGCAAGGGCACTTGCACTTGCTATTTAACGTCACCTGGGATCTGGGAGACTTGGATCATTCCTGTTGCCCTGTCTAGGAAATAGAGCATAAATCAGAATGGCTAGAATAACCCACACTCTCGCTACCATCATGATCCAAAGCTACACTGTCTGACTCAGAAACTTACATGAAATATACATGACTGAAAATAAGTACATACAATAGCTCCAGCATTCACCCCTGTTTAAATCCAGGAATGTCATGGAGACTGACTTGTCAGTATCTCTGCCTAGGTCCGTAAGTTTACCCAATGAATCTGTCTTCTCTACTCACTTATACCTCCACTCAAGCTACAGCTCTACCTGTATCATTCTGCTGCTGCTGCTGCTGCTAAGTCGCTTCACTCGTGTCCGACCCTGTGCGACCCCAGATTTGGTAGCCCACCAGGCTCCGCCATCCCTGGGATTCTCCAGGCAAGAACACTGGAGTGGGTTGTCATTTCCTTCTCCAATGCATAAAAGTGAAAAGTGAAAGAAGTCGCTCAGTCGTGTCCGACTCTTAGCAACCCCATGGATTGCAGCCTACCAGGCTCCTATGTCCAAGGGATTTTCTAGGCAAGAGTACTGGAGTAGGGTGCCATTGCCTTCTAGCACGACCATAAAGTACCAAGCCAAGAGGGTAAGTAGATGCTAAAATCAAGCTCATGTCTGCTTGCCAAACCATATACCTGGTCCAGTGTGTCGTTCTGGCAAAAAGAGACCCTTTTTTCCTAATTCACAAGAAGACAGGTATGTCAAGGACTGGCCCTTGGAAGAAATGGGTCAGAGTGTGAAGATTTTTGAGCAAAGGAAAGACATCTAACTTATGGCTTAAGAGGATCACTCTAGCTTTGTGTTAAGAATAAATTGTGAGAGTTGATAGGGGTGGCAAGGGTGAAAGTAGGAAGACCAGTGTGGAGGTTAATCTAATTTACCAAGGGAAAGATGGTGGTAGCTTGGAACACAGTGATAGCAGTGGAGGAGGTGAGAAGCGGCTGTATTCTTGAAATGTTTTTAAAGAAGAGTCTTCAGTATTTGCTGACAAACATATGTAGGATAAAGAGGAAAGTCAAGGATGACTCCAGAGTTTTGGGTGTTAGCAAGTGGAACAATGAGGCTGCCATTGAATGAGAGAGGGAACCAACAGGACAAGGAGTTTTCAGGAAAAGATGAGGAACTCAGTCTTGAACGTGACAAATTTGAGATTCCCATTAGATATCTATGTGGCTACATTAGCAATAATGATAAGCGAACTGATATACATGTCTGTAGTTGAGTGTAAAAAACTAGAGTGAAGAAGTAAATGTAGGCATTGTAAGTACCATAGATGGCATCCAAAGCCATGAGGCTGAGAGAAATCACCAATGGAACAAACAAGCAAAAAGAACAAAGAACTAGGCTCTGGGGCTCCCCCAAAACTACGAGATAGAGGAAAAAAGAAGAAACAGCAAAGGAGACTGAGATGAAGTAGCTAGCGTGACAGGTTGAAAACTTCGTGGTGCCCAGAAGCCAAAAGAGGAAAATGTCTCAAGGAGGAAGAGTGATCAGCTGTGCCAGAAGCTGCTGGAAGTTTCAGCAGGACAGTCTGAGAAATGATACCACACTGAGTTAGCAACGGAGAGCTTTGGGAGTATTCTAAGAGAAACAGTCACAACCTAAAAACTTTTATTTCAAAGAAAAATTAAAAACAAACATCCAGCTTAAGAAGCTAGAAAGATAAATAAATATCCTACAATGTTAGACTAGATGAATTTCAAAACTGATTCTGTAAAAAGACCAATAAACGAGGACATAAATCTCCGTTGAGCTTCTCTGGTATCTCAGTGGTAAAGAATACAGCTGCAGTGCAGGAGACAAAGGAGTTGCAGATTCGATCCCTGGGTCAGGAAGATCCCCAGGAGAAGGGCATGGCAACCCACTCCAGTATTCTTGCCTGGAGAATCTCATAGACAGAGAAGACTGGCAGACTACAGTCCATGGGATCGCAAAGAGTTGGACATGACTGACGTAACTGAGCATGCATGCAAGTCTCTGTCAAGACAGAACAAGAAATAGAAAACACACAATCAGTGTTGAGAGAGTGAATATCACTTTAGTTCCAAAGATTTAAAAACGGTAAGAAAATATGTCATATACAACTTCAGGTCAATAATATTTTTACTATAAAACTGATTATATTTTAGGAAATTATGTAGTGCCAAAATTAAGGAAAGGGGAAAAAAGGAATGGTTCAACAATCATTGAATGGTTATTAGATGGTTATCACATGTATTTCTAAGTGAAAAACTTAAATTGCAGAGTAACATGCATTGCACAATGCCACTTTTGTTTAAAATGTATATGCTCTTATATATATATATATATATATATATCCATATATATATATATATATATCCATATATATATGTACAGATATGAGAGCTGGACAGTAAAAAAGGTTAAGTGTCAAAGAATTGATGCCTTTGAACTGTGGTGCTGGATAAGACTCTCGAGAGTCTCTTGGACTGCAAGGAGATCAAACCAGTCAATCCTAAAGTAAATCAACCCTGAACATTCATTGGAAGGACTGATGCTAAAGCTGAAGCTCCAATACTTTGGCCACCTGATTCAAAGAGCTGACTCATTGGAAAAAATCCTGATGCTAGGAAAGATTGAGGGCAGGAGGAGAAGGGGAAAGAGAGGATGAGATGGTTGGATGGTGTCATGGACTCAATGGACATGAGTTTGAGCAAGCTCTGGGAGATGGTGAAGGACAGGGAAGCCTGGCATGCTGCAGTCCATGGGGTTGCAAAGAGTTGGACACAACTGAGTGACTGAACAACAACAACAATTTTAGGGCTGGGGGAAGGTATTTTACTTAATTCATTTGGGGGGATAATTAATAGATGCACATGGTACAAAATTCAAGGCACAAGAGAGTAAAGAGTGAAAAATCTCCCTCTCATCCAGGCCCCAACTCATAAATTTACTTTACCCACAGGCAACCACTGCTGCCACCTTCTTATACATTCCCCCAGAGATACTTCACATATACAGGAGCACACATAGATTGACAAAAGCGTTCCCCTTTATTGGGACATAATTTGTCTTTTTTCTCTATGTTAGTATATCAGGGTCTCGCTCAGGTGCTGAGCCAAAAGCACCAGGCTGCAGTGGAATCATTTATAGGAACACACCTATTTATTGCCTCATTAGTCAGTCTCAGCCACACACCATCATCACCGTGAACTCGTCAACAAAAGTGATCCTTCTGCAGACCCACCGTGTAACTCCTAACCTCCTGCTGGGATAGGATTAGGGCTGTGGCCCAGCAGAATGGAGTGAGAGAGAAAGTCCAACTTTTCAGACAGCTCTCCCCCATTCCTCCTCCACAATTCATCCCAGGATCCAGAGGCATCTTGTTGCCAGCAACCACCCAGTACCTCAGGGATCTCAGCAACTTTTCTCACTACCAGCTTGTAAAGCCAGTCTTAGGTTCCTCACTCAGTTACCACTCACCTGTTCACATGCCAGCTTCTAAACTGTGATCATTGTTTTCTGTTTCCCTGTTCTTCCTGCCCTGTGGGCCTATGATTATTTTTAATCCATTTACAGTAGGTTTGGTAAGGTTTCAGGCAGGAGAAAAATTAAATAGATGTATTAAAGCTGTCATCTTAACCCTGAAATGCTCATTCCTTTTTTTTTTAACATATAATAAAGCTATTATTAAATGATGCAAAGAACTCCTACAACAACAAAAGCAAACAATTCAATTCAAAAATGGACAAAGGACCAGAATAGACATTTCTCTAAAGAAGATACATAAATAATCAGTAAGTACATTAAAATATGCTCAACACCACCAGTGTTTGCTGCTGCTGCTGCTAAGTCGCTTCAGTCATGTCCGACTCTGTGCGACCCCATAGACAGCAGCCTACCAGGCTCCTCTGTCCCAGGGATTCTCCAGGCAAGAATACTGGAGTGGGTTGCCATTTCCTTCTCCAATGCATGAAAGTGAAATCACTCAGTCATGTCCGAGTCTTTGAGACCCCAAGACTGTAGCCTACTAGGCTCCTCCATCCATGGGACTCTCCAGGCAAGAGTACTGGAGTGGGTTGCCATTGCCTTTAGGGAAATGCAAATCAACCCACATTGAGATATCACTTCACATTCATTAAGATAGCTATCATCAAGAAAGGTAAACAACAAGTATTGGTGAGGATGTGGAAAAAGTAAAACCCTTGCACATTGCTTGCAGAAATGTAAAATGNTCAGTCATGTCCGAGTCTTTGAGACCCCAAGACTGTAGCCTACTAGGCTCCTCCATCCATGGGACTCTCCAGGCAAGAGTACTGGAGTGGGTTGCCATTGCCTTTAGGGAAATGCAAATCAACCCACATTGAGATATCACTTCACATTCATTAAGATAGCTATCATCAAGAAAGGTAAACAACAAGTATTGGTGAGGATGTGGAAAAAGTAAAACCCTTGCACATTGCTTGCAGAAATGTAAAATGGCACAATCACTGTGGAAAGTTTTGTCAGCTCCTCAAAAAATTAAACATAGAATTACCATATGATCCAGTAATTCTACTCCTAGGTACATACTTGAAAGCACTGAAAGCAGAGACTCAAATAGATCCTTGTCATTCATTGCAGTATTATTCACAATGGCCAAAAAGTGGAAACAATTCATGTCCATCAACAGATCAATAGCTAAGCAAAATATGGTATATATGTATGCATTTATAAAATACATACATATGTGTGTATGTATGTATGTATACACTTACACACATACATACAATGGAGTATTATTCTGCCTTAAAAAGGAATCAAATTCTGATATATGCTACAACATGGATGAACCTTAAAAACATGCCAAGTAAAATAAGCCAGACGCAAAGGACAACTATTCTACAATTCCACTTAAATGACACCCACAGGGACCTCCCAGGAGGCACGTGGAAGAGAATCTGCCCGCCAGCGCAGGAGACACAGGTTTGGTTCCTGGACCAGAAAGAATCCACACGCCGTGAAGCAGCCAAGCCCACACACAACTGCTGAGCCTGTGCTCTACAGCCTGTGCTCTGCGAGAGGAGAAGCCACCGAAATGAGAACCCTGCACGTGCCAACTGGAGAGTGGCTTCTGCTCACAACTAGAGAAAAAGCTCACACAGCAATGAAGACCCAGCCCAGCCAAAAATAATTTAAACTTTTTTAAAATGACGTACACAGAATATGAAAATTGGTACAGACAGAAAGCAGAATAGAGGTTACAAGAGGCTGGGGTAAGAGAATGGAGAGTTAGTGTTTAACAAATAACAGANGAGGGAGGTGGGAGGGAGGGTCAGGATGGGGACACATGTACACCCATGGCAGATTCATGTCAATGTACGGCAAAACCCACTACAATATTGAAAAGTAATTGGCCTCCAATTAAAATAAATTAATCAATTAAAAAACAAAAATAAATTTTTAAAAAAGATATTCAGCTGACTTTTCAGAATAAACTTTGCAGACCAGAAGGGAGTGGCACAATATATTCAAAATGATGAAAAGGGAAAGCCTGCAACCAAGAATGCTTTACTCTGTAAGGCTACCATTCAGATTTGAAGAAGAGAGAGTTTTACAGACAAGCAAAGGCTAAAAGAGTTCAGTATCACTAAACCAGCTTTATAAGAAATGCTAAAGGAATTTCTCTAGGTGGAAAAGAAAAGCCCACAATTAGAAATGTGAAAATTATGAAAGGACAAATCTCACTGTAAAGGTAAATACCCAGTAAAGGTAGTAGGTCAACCACTTACAAAGTTAGTAGGAAGGTTGAGAGATAAAACTAGTAAAAGCATATATGTCCACAATAACTAGTTAAGGGATATACAAAATACGTAAAATATGACATTAAAAGCATTAAATACTGATAAAAGAGTAAAAATGTAGGATGATTAGAATGTGCTTGAACTTAAAAGATTATCAACCTAAAATAATCACATATATATGTATAAACATACACATATATAGGTATAGATACAGATATAGATATAAAAATCTCATGATAACTATAAACCAAAAACCTAATAGATACACTCACAAAAAAGAGAAAGTAATCTAAGCATAACAATAGTCATCAAATCACAAAAGAGGGCAAAAGAACAAAAGAGAATTATAAAAAAAAAAGAAAACAACAAAATGGCAAACAACAATTTCAATAATTACTTTAAAAGTAAATAGAGTAAATGCTCCAATTAAAAGACATAAGAGTGGCTGAATGGATTGAAAAACAAGCCTCATACATCTTCTTCCTATAAGAGACTCACTTCAGATCTGAAAACACACAGAGAACAAAACTGAGGGGAGAAAAAAGGTATTCCACAAATGACTTATAACTTATGATTTATCACCTTCTGAACTGATGTACACATCATCACATCTGAACTGATGTACACAGGACACAACATCACTTCTGTGGTATTCTTATTCAAAGTGCATAACATGAATTTAAACATGAGAAATATCAGGTAAACCCAAACTGAAAGATATTCTACAAGATAAGTCAGGATAATGAAAGGCAAAGGAAGATGGAGGAACTATCCCAAATTGGAAGAGACACTACAGCTATAAGCAATGATCCTGAGCATTTGCAAAACAGTTAGTGAAATTTGGATAAGGTCTGGAGATTAGTTAATAGTACTGTATCATAGTTAATTTTCTGGTTTTGACCATCATACATGTTATATATGATGTTAACATTCATAAAAGCTTGATGAAAGTTATACTGAAAATCTTTGTATTGTTTTTATAACTTTTGATAAAACAAGTTATTTCAAGATGAAAAGTTTAAAATGTTTTAAATAATAGAACATCCATACAGTAATTATGCAGCCACTAAATATGTTTATAAAAATCTTACTGATGTTGGAAAATGCTCACCATATAACTGTGGAAAACAAAAACAAAAGCCCGATTATGAATTTGAGTACAAATTTGACTATGTAAATTATACAGTACATGCACTGAAAACTAAAGCTCAGAAAGAATCCACTAAAATATTAAAGAGTAGTCATCTCTAAGTAGAAGATTATAGGTTATACTTTCTTTATTCTTTTTTTATACTTTTACATTTCCCAATTTTTTTCTTCAGTGAACATCTACCATTCTTAGAATTAGAAAAGTTTTATTTTTTAAAACACACCATAATTTTGTATCACCAAAAATCACTTACACATATTTCTTCAGGCTTGTTTTAATAAAAAAGTATTTTTGATACTTCGAATTTTCAAAGTTATGACTTTGATAAGCCAACATCAAGTCTTGGTTTATGTTAGTTTTTTTAATTTAGTATCAGTGTATAACCAAAAATGATTACTGATTTTACCAGCGATTTGGAAATAAAATCCTGGCACTATGCTTAAAACAACTGCTTCATTTCCACTAAATAACTAGAACCATCCACCAGAGGTCATCAAGGAAGCTTGAACCCATGTCTGATTCTCCATCAAGAATAGAAGCATTGTAGTAGAGCCTGAAGTCAGGCAAGTTGATTCCTCCAGTTCCATTCTTCTTTCTCAAGATTGCTTTGGCTATTCGAGGTTTTTTGTATTTCCATACAAATCTTGAAATTATTTGTTCTAGTTCTGTGAAAAATACCGCTGGTAGCTTGATAGGGATTGCATTGAATCTGTAGATTGCTTTGGGTAGTATACTCATTTTCACTATATTGATTCTTCCAATCCGTGAACATGGTATATTTTTCCATCTATTAGTGTCCTCTTTGATTTCTTTCATCAGTGTTTTATAGTTTTTGATGTATAGGTCTTTAGTTTCTTTAGGTAGGTATATTCCTAAGTATTTTATTCTTTTTGTTGCAATGGTGAATGGAATTGTTTCCTTAATTTCTTTTTNTTTCCATACAAATCTTGAAATTATTTGTTCTAGTTCTGTGAAAAATAATGCTGGTAGCTTGATAGGGATTGCATTGAATCTGTAGATTGCTTTGGGTAGTATGCTCATTTTTACTATATTGATTCTTCCAATCCATGAACATAGTATATTTCTCCATCTATTAGTGTCCTCTTTGATTTCTTTCATCAGTGTTTTATAGTTTTCAATGTATAGGTCTTTAGTTTCTTTAGGTAGGTATATTCCTAAGTATTTTATTCTTTTTGTTGCAATGGTGAATGGAATTCTTTCCTTAATTTCTTTTTCTACTTTCTCATATTAGTGTATAGGAATGCAAGGGATTTCTGAGTGTTGATTTTATATCCTGCAACTTTACTATATTCATTGATTAGCTCTAGTAGCTTTCTGGTGGAGTCTTTAGATTTTCTATATAGAGGATCATGTCATCTGCAAACAGTGAGAGTTTTACTTCTTCTTTTCCAATTTGGATTCCTTTTATTTCTTTTTCTGCCCTGATTGCTGTTGCCAAAACTTCCAGAACTATATTGAATAGTAGCGGTGAGAGTGGGCACCCTTGTCTTGTTCCTGACTTTAGGGGAAATGCTTTCAATTTTTCACCATTGAGGAAAATGTTTGCTGTGGGTTTGTCATATATAGCTTTTATTATGTTGAGATATGGTCCTTCTATTCCTGCTTTCTGGAGAGTTTTTACCATAAATGGATGTTGAATTTTGTCAAAGGCCTTCTCTGCATCTATTGAGATAATAATATGATTTTTATTTTTCAATTTGTTAATGTGGTGAATTATATTGATTGATTTGCCGATATTGAAGAATCCTTGCATCCCTGGAATAAACCCCACTTGGTCATGGGCTTTTTAATGTGTTGTTGGATTCTGATTGCTAGAATTTTGTTAAGGATTTTTACATCTATGTTCATCAGCGATATTGGCCTGTAGTTTCCTTTTTTTGTGGTGTCTTTGTCAGGTTTTGGTATTAGGGTGGTGGTGGCCTCATAGAATGAGTTTGGAAGTTTACCTTCCTCTGCAATTTTCTGGAAGAGTCTCAGTAGGATAGTTGTTAGCTCTTCTCTAAATTTTTGGTAGAATTCAGCTGTGAAGCCATCTGGACCTGGGCTTTTGTTCGCTGGAAGATTTCTGATTACAGTTTCAATTTCCATGCTTGTGATGGGTCTGTTAAGATTTTCTATTTCTTCCTGGTTCAGTTTTGGAAAGTTGTACTTTTCTAAGAATTTGTCCATTTCTTC
>SJYV01018792.1:272919-331711 GCA_006410875.1 Neotragus pygmaeus | reverse complement strand
AAGAGTTGACTCATTGGAAAAGACTCTGATGCTGGGAGGGATTGGGGGCAGGAGGAGAAGGGGACGACGAAGGATGAGATGGCTGGATAGCATCACGGACTCGATGGACGTGAGTGTGAGTGAACTCCGGGAGTTGGTGATGGGCAGGGAGGCCTGGTGTGCTGCGGTTCATGGGGTCACAAAGAGTTGGACACGACTGAGCAACTGAAATGAACTAACTCACTTATTATATAACGAGTTTTGCATCTCTCAATCTTCTGCACCTATTTCACCCAGTCTTCCAAATCCCCTCCCATCTGGCAACCACCTGTTTGCTCTCTGCATCCATGAGTCTATTTTCACTTCATTTTATTTATTTCTTTTATTGTTTTTTTAGATTTCACATATACGTGAGGTCATGAGGTATTCATCTTCCCCTTTTGACTGATTTCACTTAGCATAATACTCTCTAGATCCATCCACGTTGTCCCAAATGGCAAGATTTCATTTAATGGCTGAGTAATTTTTCATTATATATATATATACCTGTGTGTGTGTGTGTGTGTGTGTATGTATGTATATCACATCTCACATCTTCTTTATCCATTCATCTATCTATGGACACTTAGGTTGCTTTCATATCTTGGCTATTATAAATAACACTGCAATGAACATTGACGAGCATGTATCTTTTTGAATTCGTGCTTTTGCTTTCATTGGGTAAATACCAAGAGGTGCAATTGCTAAATAATATGGCAGTTCTAGTCTTAATTTTTTGAGGAACATTCATACTGTTTTTCCTAGTAGCTGCACCTATAGTTATAACAACAGCATATGAGGGTTCCCTTTTCCCCACATCCTTCACAACACGTTTTTTGTTGTCTTTTTGATGTCAGTCTCTCTGACAGATGTGAGGTTATATCTCATTGTGGTTTTTAGTTGCATTTCCCAATTATTAATATGAGCATCTTTTCATGTATCTCTTAGCCATCTGGGTGTCTTCTTTAGAAAAATGTCTATTCAGGCCCTCTGCCCATTTTAAAATCATTTGCTTGTTTTTTTAATGTGAGTTGTATGAGTTCTTTGTATATTTTGGATATTAACCTCTTATCATGTATGTTTGAAAAATCTCCCATCCAGTAGGCTGCCCTTCTGTTGAGTTTCCTTCCCTATGCAAAAGCTTTTTAGTTTGATGTAGTCCTATTCATTCATTTTTGCTTTTCTTTCTGAGGCAACAAGATTAAAAAAAAAATATATATATATATATATATTGCTGAGATCAATGTCTAAGAGTTTATTGACTGTGTTTTCTTCTGAAGTTTAATGGCTTCAGATTTTACAAATAGGCCCATTTTATTTTTTACATGGCCTAAGAAAGTGGTCCAGTTTTTTCAACACCATTTGTTGAAGAGGTTGTCTTTTCTCCATTGTATATTCTTACCTCCCTTGTCATAGATTCATGGACCAAATAAGCATGGGCTTATTTCTGGGCTATTTCTGTTTTATTGATCTGTGTCTGTTTTTGTGCCCACACCATACTGTTTTAATGACTGTGCTTTGTAATATAATTTGAAATCAAGGAATGTGATGCCTCCAGCTTTGTTATTTCTCAAAATTGCTTTGGCTATTGAGGGTCTTTGGTGTTTCCATGGAAATTTTAGAATTATTTGTTCTAGTTCTGTGAAATGTCACTGGTAAAAATGGGCATTGCATTGAATCTATAGATTCACTAGGTAATATGGTTATTTTGACAATATTAATTCTTTCAATCCATGAGCATGGCATAGCTTTCCATTTGTTTGTGTTGTATTCAATTTCTTTCATCAATGTCTTATAGTTTTTACAGAACAAATCTGTTACCTTTTTGGTTAGGTTTATTCCTAGATATCTCAGAGAAGGTGATGGCACCCCACTCCAGTATTCTTGCCTGGAAAATCCCATGGACAGAGAAGCCTGGTAGGCTGTGGTCCATGGGGTCGCAAAGAGTCAGACACGACTGAGTGACTTCCCTTTCACTTTTCACTTTCATGCATTGGAGAAGGAAATGGCAACCCACTCCAGTGTTCTTGCCTGGAGAATCCCAGGGACGGGGGAGCCTGGTGGGCTACTGTCTATGGGGTCGCACAGACTCGGATACGACTGAAGTGACTTAGCAGCAGCAGCAGCATTCCTAGATATCTTATTCTTTTTGCTGCAATGCAACTATAATTGGGCTATTTCTTAATTTATCTTTCTAATGGTTTGTGGTTAGTGTATAAAAACAAAACAGATTTCTGNACTCGGATACGACTGAAGTGACTTAGCAGCAGCAGCAGCATTCCTAGATATCTTATTCTTTTTGCTGCAATGCAACTATAATTGGGCTATTTCTTAATTTATCTTTCTAATGGTTTGTGGTTAGTGTATAAAAACAAAACAGATTTCTGTATATTTATTTTGTATCCTGCAATTGTACTGAATTCATTTATTAGTTTTAATAGTTTTTGGTGGCATCTAGAATTTTCCATATATAGTACCATGTTGTCTGCAAAAATGAGTTTTACTTCTTCCTTTCCAATTTGGATTCCTTTCTTTTTCTTGTCTGATTGCTGTAGTGAGGATTTCCACTACAATGTTGAATAAGAATAGGGAGAGTGGGCATCCTTGTCTTCTTCCTGGGCTTAGAGGAGATGCATTCAGTTTTTCCTCATTGAGTATCAATGTTGGTTGTGGGTTTGTCATATATGACCTTTATTATGTTGAGGTATGCTTCTCTACACCTACTTTGTTCAGTTTTTATCACCAATAGATGTTGAATTTTGACCAAAACTTTTTCCACTGTGGACATCTATTGAGATGATTATAGTATATCTATTCTTAAGTTGTGGATGTATCACACTGATTTGTGGATTTGAATCACCCTTATATACATGAGATAAATCCCGTTTAATCATGACCCATTTAATGCATTGTTGAATCCAGTTTGCTAATATTTTGTTGAAGATTTTTTGCATCTGTTTATTAGGGGCTTCCCTGATAGCTTAGCTGGTAAAGAATCCATGTGCAATGCAGGAGAAACCAGTTCGATTCCTGGGTAGGGAAGATCTGGTAGAGAAGGAATAGGCTACCCACTCCAGTATTCTTGGGCTTCCCTGGTAGCTCAGCTGGTTAAAAAAGTCCACCCGCAATGTGGGAGACCTGGGTTCGATCCATGGGTTTGATTCCTGGGTTGGGAAGATCTCCTGGAGAAGGGAAAGGCTATCCACTCCAGTATTCTCGCCTGGAGAATTCCACAGACTGTATAATCCATGGGGTTGCAAAGAGTCGGACACAACTGGGTGACTTTCAAAAAACAAATCAGTGATATTGGCCTGTATTTTTTTGTAGTGTCTTTGTTGGTTTTGGTATTGGGTGCTGCTGGCCTCAAAAACTGTTTGAAATCATTTCTTCCTTTTTAATTTTTTGGAATAGTTTGAAGACAGATGTTAATTCTTCTTTAAATGTGTGGTAAAACTCACATGTGTAGTCATCTAGTCCTGAACATTTGTTTATTGGGAGTTTTTTTATTATTGATTCAATTTCATTACTAGCAATTGGTCTGTTCATAGTTCCTCTTTCTTCCCAAGTCAGCATTTAAGATTGTATTTTTCCAGGAATTTATCCCACTACTACTTATGGTTATAGATGATTTTACTACCTTTGTTTTTAATCTTCCTACTAGCTGAAAGTGAAGAAGAACTAAAGAGCCTCTTAAATGAAAAATGATGAAAGTGAAAGAAGAGAGTGAAAGAGTTGCCTCAAAGCTCAACATCCAGAAAATTAAGATCATGGCATCTGGTCCCATCACTTCATGGGAAATAGATGGGGAAAAAATGGAAACAGTGGAAACAGTGGATGACTTTATTTTTCTGGGCTCCAAAATCACTGCAGATGGTGACTGAAGCCATGGAAGAAAAGTTATGACCAACCTAGATAGCATATTAAAAAGCAGAGACATTACTTTGCCAACAAATGTCCATCTAGTCAAGGCTATGGTTTTTCCAGTGGTCGTGTATGGATGTGAGAGTTGGACTGTGAAGAAAGCTGAGCACCGAAGAATTGATGTTTTTGAACTGTAGTGTTGGAGAAGACTCTTGAGTCCCTTGAACTGCAAGGAGATCCAACCAGTCCATCCTAAAAGAGATCAGTCCTGGGTGTTCATTGGAGGGACTGATGTTGAAGCTGAAACTCCAATACTTTGGCCACCTGATGCAAAGAGCTGACTCATTGGAAAAGACCCTGATGCTGGGAAAGATTGAGGGCAGGAGGAGAAGGGGATGACAGAGGATGAGATAGTTGATGGCATCACTGACTCGATGGACATGGGTTTGGGTGGACTCTGGGAGTTCGTGATGGACAGGGAGGTCTAGCGTGCTGTGGTTCATGGGGTTGCAAAGAGTCGGACACAACTGAGCAATTGAACTGAACTAGCTGTATTAGTGATTGATCTACTACCTTTACTGCACAAATGACTTTACCAGTCAGATTTTTTTCCTTTCATAAATTTTATATTTCCAGTTGTTATTTCCCACTTTAAAAAGTCCTTTTTAACATTTTTGTCATGCTGATTTAGTGGATCTGAACTCTTTTAGCATTTGCTTGTCTGTAAAACTCTTTATCTCTCTTTCAGAGCTGAATGATAGCCTCGTTGGGTACAGTATCTTGGTTGTAGGTTTTCTCCTTTCATCACTTTGAATGTATGGTGCCAATCCCTTCTAGCCTGCAGTTTCTGCTGAAGTCAGCCGAGTATCTCACAGAAGTTCCCTTACACATATCTAGTTTCTTTTATCTTGCTGCTTTTAAGAGTATCTCTTCATCTTAATTTTTGGTCATTTCAGTTATAAAGTGTCTTCAGTGTAAACCTCTTTGAACTCATCTTGTTCAGGACCCTGTGCTTCTTGAAACTGGATGTCTGTTTCCTTTCCTGGGTTAGGGGTGTTTTAAGCTATTATTTCTTCAGAGTAGCTCTCTACCCCTTTTCCTCACTCTTCTCCCTCTGAGACCCCTATAATGCAAATCTTAGTATGCTTGATGCTATCTCAGAGATCTTTTAAACTATCCTCATTTTAAAACATTCATTTTTCCTGTTCTGCTTGATTTTCACTACTCTTGTAGTTCACTAATCCATTCCTCTATATCAAATAATCTCATTTATTCATTTTTTTCTATTTCCATTATTGTATTCTCCAGCTGTTCGATTTCTCTTTGTATTTTCTAACTTTAGGTTAAAATTCATACTGCTCATATTCTTTCCCTGAATTCATTGGGCACCTTTATGATGTAGACTGCTTTATCCACTTTCATTCTTTTTCTTTTGTTCTTTTTTTTCATTTGGAACATCTTCTTCTCTCTCCTCATTTTACCTAATTCTCTGTGCTTATTTCTATGTATTAGGTATACAATCACATTTCCCAAACTTGAAGTGTTCCTACACTGGAGTTGTCATAGGGNCATTCTTTTTCTTTTGTTCTTTTTTTTCATTTGGAACATCTTCTTCTCTCTCCTCATTTTACCTAATTCTCTGTGCTTATTTCTATGTATTAGGTATACAATCACATTTCCCAAACTTGAAGTGTTCCTACACTGGAGTTGTCATAGGGGACGCAGTAGTACAGTCCCTCTGGTTACCAGAGGCATATACTCACGGTATCCACTATGTGGGCTGTATGGGTCCTTCTGCTGTGGTAAGGTTCACTACCATGGGTGTACCGGTAGGCAGGGCTGACCCTAGCCCTGTTGGCTCCCAGGTCCTGCACCATGTGGTGGTTGTTGGCCCACTGGTGGGTGATATAAATCCCAATATGGCTGTCTGTACTGCCTAGAGTATCCTAGGATGGGGCCAGCCTACTGTTTTGGGCAGGTAAACTCACATTACTAAGAGGTTAGAAGGAAGACTCCAAAATGACTCTTGCCAGCACCAGTGTCCTTGTGATAGAATGAGCTACCAAAAGTTGCTATCACTAATGTCTATGTCCCAGGAGGAATGCCAGTTGTCTCCTGCATCTCTGAGAGGCTCTACAAGATTAGCAAGTTGATCTGACCCAGACTTCTTTCAAATTACTGCCTCTGTGCTGGGACTTAGAGCATGTGAGATTTTTGCATGTACCCTTTAAGGGCAGAGAAAGGCAATGCGAAAGAATGCTCAAACTACCACACAATTGCACTCATCTCACATGCTAGTAAAGTAANCTTTGGTTACCTCATGCGAAGAGTTGACTCATTGGGAAAGACTCTGATGCTAGGAGGGATTGAGTGCAGGAGGAGAAGGGAACGCCAGAGGATGAGATGGCTGGATGGCATCACCAACTCGATGGACATGAGTTTGAGTGAACTCCAGGAGTTGGTGATGGACAGAGAGACTTGTCGTGCTGCAATTCATGGGGTCGCAAAGAGTCAGACATGACTGAGCGATTGAACTAATGTTTCCTACAGCCCTCTTGCTCTCCTGTACACAAGTCTGGCTTCCAAAGTCAGAAGTTCTGGGGGCTTCTCTTCCTGGTACAGGACTCCCAAGCTGGGGAAGCTATTATAGGGGTACAACCCCTCATGTAAAGAGGGGGAACTTCTGCAATTATGATTTTACCCTCAATCCTGAGTCCCATTTTTGGCAGTGAAAGTCCTGAACATACTGCATTTCTGCCCTTCCTACCCATCTTGTTATGGTTCCTTTTTTATATCTTGATTTGTAGAAAATTTTTCTGCTAGTCTTCAGATCACTCTCATAGGTAGCTGCACTGTAAGTAGTTGTAATTTTGGTGTACCTATGGGAGGAGGTGAGCTCAGAGTCCTCCTACTCTCCCACTTTGGCCAGGCCTTTTATGATGGGATCCTTAACCCATGTGACTTTTCATAGAGCTTCTACTGGCCCTATGAAGTATAATGGGATCCAAAACTAGTGTTTCTCTAGACATCAATTCCTGCTCCTTCTAAGATAACAGTGCCAAAGGCAATTCTTTTCCCCAAAGGAAAACAAAGATAAGGCACTGACCTTGAAATACAAGCTAGAAGACAAGTAAAATACCAAGACAGCAAGGCTACAATACTGATCTTGCCATGTCTGCAGCTCAGACCTTTTTACCAGCCAAGTGCTGCTCTCCCACACCCCCTGCTGGATATCTAGGTGATTCTTCCGAAGTCCACAGCCCCATTTATACCTCAAAACATTAAAGAGACTAAACTTTAGATTCAATCCCCTATGGTTGCCATAGGATAATATGTATATGTTGTACCTGCAACAGTGCCAGACCCTGGAAGGCATCCAACAATTTTGTCTCTCCAGTGCCCTCCAAATGGCATCTAACCTCATGGCATGAAAATTCATTTCACACTCTGCTGTTACCATCTTGAAATTCCTAACAATTTTTAAACAAGCCCCATATATTTGCTTTTCACAGGGCCACATACACTTTCATGGAGCCTGTGGGTTCAAATCCCCACTTACCACTCTTTAGGAGTATGACCTAGAACATATTATCAAACCCATTTTAAATCTATTTTGTTTTCTGTAAACTGAAGATAAAAACAGGCTGTTGTGAGAATTAAAGTAAATAATACATAAGAATAAACGGCACTGTACTACACATAGTCTATAAGTGGTAACTATTATTTGTTCTCAACAATGGCAAAATGAGAATATATTAGCTACCC
This sequence comes from Neotragus pygmaeus, assembly GCA_006410875.1. Classification (NCBI taxonomy): domain Eukaryota; kingdom Metazoa; phylum Chordata; class Mammalia; order Artiodactyla; family Bovidae; genus Neotragus; species Neotragus pygmaeus. The sequence goes on along the minus strand of SJYV01018792.1, from coordinate 324,067 downwards.
TCACTTTATATAGAATTTATAGAGAGTACATCTGTTGTTGTGTTAGAAATTACCCCCAAAACTCAGAGGCTTAAAACATTTATTATCTCACAGTTTCTAAAGGTCAGAAATCTAGATGCAGCATAAGTGGGCCTTTGGCTCAGTCTCTCACCAGATTGTAGTCCACGTGGTAGCTGAGACTGCAGTCATCTTAAGATTCAAGTGGAAAAGAATCTGCTTTGAATCTCATTCATGTGGCCATTGGCAGGATTCAGTTCCTACTGGGTTGTTGGACAGAGAACCTCAGTTCCTTGGAGCTGCAGGCTGCAAGACCCTGTTTCTTGCCAAGTGGGCCTCTCTCCACAGGAACTCCCAACATGACAGCTTGCTTCCATCAGAACAAGCAAGCAAGAAGAACCAGAGAAAGATTGAACAAGACAGAAATCAAAGTCTTAGCCCAGTATCAAAAGCAAGCTATCACCATTTGTGCCATATTTAAATCATTAGAAGCCAGTCACTAGGTCCATCCCACACTCAAGGGTAAAGGATTACACAAGGGCATTGTTGAGTCACCATAAAATCTTGAAGTTCCAATTTCAGTATCTTAGAATGTGACTGTATTAGGAGACAGGGACTTTAAAGAGGTAATAAGATTAAATGAGGTCATGAGACTAGCCCTAATCCAATGACTAGAATCATTATGAAAAGAGGAAGAGATACCAGGGACTCACAGGCAGAGGAAAGGCCCTGTGAAGATGCAGTAAGAAGACAGTCACCTACAAGGCAAGAAGAAAGCCATACGAGACATATTAAATCTGTCAACACCTCATCTTGAACTTCCACCCTCCAGAACTGTGAAAAAATACATTTCTGTGTTTAAATTGCCTAGTCTGTGGTATTTTGTTATGGTAGCTCTAAGTGAACTAATACAGGCATGAATACTAGGAGGCTGGAAATCACTGGAAGCCATTTTAGAAGATGCCACAGAGGACACTGGACTAGCTTATTGTGAAGGCCCTTTCATGCAATGACCTTTAAGAGGAACCTCTGCTTTTGCAGAAAGGAATACAGTCGGCACTCTCCACCATGTGAAAGTAGCTTGACAGCCATGGAGCAATTTTAAGTAAATCTGTATCCAGGAAATTTTAAGCTCTGTGATTTACACTGTCACCTGCAAAGATGTCAATTGCTAGAATTAAACCCTCAAAACATAGTAATCTCAGATTATAGAACGTTAAAAAAGACTATTAGATTTAACATAATGTGTCCTAGTTTGTTGTACATCAGAAACTTGTTTTGAGATTAGATCTATTTCATTTGTCATCATTTTTAGATCCACAAATACTCTAGGCATTTCCTGATCTAATCGGAAAGAAAGGCCAATCAGAAGGCAAATCTACAATAATTATACTTTTTTTCCAACCAAGTTCTTTAGAAGGATTAACATATGCTGAATTTCCTACAGTTGGAGCCTTTCAGAGAGGAGGCTTTCTCTTTAAGAAAAAAGTAAACTAATAGTTCTGTGAAGACCTTTTCAAGTAAAACAGCTCATGGGAGTTTTCTTCAAAGCATTTGAAAATTCTAATAATCTAGCTACCCACTCACATCAATACTGTTAATTAGAGCCCCTTTTTATTTAAAGAAAGAAAAGGAAAAACAAATAAGATTAAGCCAAGAATATCTGCCTACTCCAGCTCTCACTGTGTCAATTAAACAAAGTCTGGGACTTACAGTTCCATCCATGACAGAATAGCTGATATCAGACTTAGACTTATTGACATACTCAGGACAAAATGCATAAAATAACAATTTTCAGGATTGGACAGCAATTAAAACAGAACTAGTACTTGAAAGAAGGAAAGCAAAACGAGCTGCGAGCTTCACATTTATGCTGTTTAGGAAGCTGAGTTCAAGAAGAAAGTTGCCTTACAAAGGACAGGGGAAACGGAGGTTGCCATGGCGGTTGAGGTTGCCATGGTGGTTGGGATTCAGCGGTCAGGGGCTGGGTAGGGGAAGTGACAGGAGAGAACTTCAGAGCAAGAACTGGAAATTTTATAGAAATTCTTCCCACATCCTTGGCTCCAAGCTGTATGAGCAATGGGTGAGACTTTCAAGTCCTAGAAGAGAACAACTGTTAGGATACTAGACAGCTGGGAAGAAGTCTCAGAGGCAGCACAGTGCTGGGAAGATGGAGTTCCAGCCATCTAAGAGCCACAGTAGAGGGATATTGGATCCCAGACTTTCAGATAAGTCACCAAAAAAGATCATGCTCTAGGTATAAAGGCTACACCCTGGGAGAAAGGTCAGAACTGAAATAAACCAACTAGAACGATCCCCATCCAATCCTCATCAGAATGAAGGTGATTTGCCAGTAACTTAATTGACAGCTTAGAATAAAATTCTAGTCAGTGCTAAAAGAAAATCAATCCTGAATATTTATTGGAAGGACTGATGCTAAAGCTGAAAGCTTCGATACTCTGGCCACCTCATCCAAAGAGCCGACTCACTGGAAAAGACCCTGATGCTGGGAAAGATAGAAAGCAGGAGGAGATGACAGAGGATCAGATGGTTGGATGCATCACTGACTCAATGGACATGAGTTTGAGCAAGCTCCAGGAGATGGTGAAAGACAGGGAAGCCTGGCATGCTGCAGTCCATGGGGTTGCAAAGAGTCGGACACACCTGAGTGACCGAACAACAACAAAATTCAACACTTTTTAGAAGATAATACAATCCAGAGCTTCTACAAATATTATCCACAATATCTAGCTTGTGTTAAAAAAAAAAAAAAAAAAAACACAGCCAGTTGGAAAATGAGCTTATTCAGGAAGAGCAGAAGAATTGCAGCTCAGAACATGCAAAACTACAGGATGCACCACAGGCAGGTCTGAGGAGACTAGGGAAAGGTGGGCCTTTATTAGGCTTTTGGGAGAAAACTAGTGAGGGCTTTGGAAGTTCTTTATTGGCTGTAGGCAGTGGACAGCTTGTTGTTCACAGGTCAGAAGGAATTCTTTCTTCCAACTGGGGTCTGTAAGCTGTGGAGAGTGATATGTGGGTGAGAGCTCCCCCTTCAAGTCTTCCTGATTCTATTTTAAATGAGGTTTCCTTTATTTTCACACGTGAAATAAAAAATTACCAGGGGAGAAGAATCAAGGTAAAGAGACTAATAGCCAAGCATTAGAATGATGAGATGCTTCAGATACTGAAGTTAGCAAAAATGACTTCAAAATAACTATAATTAACATATAAAGTAAAACAGAAGTTGACTGAAAGTGAAGATAACAAGAGGGAGTACATCAACAAAGAACTGGAATCTTTATTTTTAAAGAAATCAAGTTGACATCTAATAAGGCAAAGTTCAATATCAGAAACAAATAATTTATCAGATGGGTTAACAGCACAACAGAAAACACAAATTAATGAATTTGAAGACAGATCAATAAAATAAATCCACACTGACTCATGGAAAGAGAAAAAAAATAGAAGAAAATAAGTCATCTAAAATCTTTTTGGAAAGATACTCTCTTATTTACCTTTTTCTGCTCCTTTACTCTAAAGTTATTTTTCTAATAAGGGAAACAGTTGGGTAAGAGTGAGATTTAACTAAAACTTACCTGGTAATAAACATCTACATAATAAAATTAGACAATCTCCGACTTAACAATGGTTCAACTTGAGTTCTTGACATTATAATGGTGTGAAAGCAAGACACCTTCAGTGGAAACCATACCTAGCTAGAATCTTGATTTTTTCTTGGGCTGGTGAAATGTGGTACAATGTTCTCTCATCGTGCTGGACAGCAACAGGGAGCCTCAGCTCCCAGCCACCTGATTGTGACAACAAACAACTAACATACTTACAACCATCTCGTACCCACACAACTGTTCTGTTTTTCACTTTCAATACCATACTCAACAAATTACGTCAGATGTTCAACACTTTATGTTAGATGATTTTTGCCCAACCCTAAGTGTTCTGAACACATTTAAGGCAGGCTAGGCTAAGCTACTCCAGAGTTCTTGCCAGGAGAATCCCAGGGACGGGGGAGCCTGACGGGCTGCTGTCTATGGGGTCGCACAGAGTCGGACACGACTGAAGTGACTTAGCAGCAGCAGCAGGCTAAGCTATGATGCTTGGTTAGGTTAGGCGTATTAAATGCATTTTTTTTTATTATTTTCAACTTACAATGGGTATATTAGGGTGTTGAAGACAGTCCATAACTAAGAATTAGGTTTGGCCGCAAAAATTAAGTGGGAAAATGTCTGGACAATTTAAATCTCCCCCTTTCAAAGCCTCCACCCTCTCCAGATCCAGAGTCCAGAAGCCAAACCACTGCACTCTTCAAGTTCAGGACCCCTACTGGACTGACCACTCTCCCAAAATTTGGTCTCAGACCCTCCATCAAAAAGGTGCTCACCTGTATGGATGAGTCCCTTTGCTGTCCATCTGAAACTATCAAAAACATAATCAGCTAACTCCAATAAAAATAAAGTTTAAAATTTTTTTAAGGTGCTCACCCTGTGTCTCAGTCCCTCAAGCTCTGGACACTGAGCAAATGGATATGCAAATTAACATAATGCAATTCAATCATTAGCCCTTACAGATTACCATTCAACATGATAATCTGGAAATACAATACATAATTCAGAAAAGCAAATTACTGAGGTTGGAATTTGGTACTCTAAGGCATACAAGTGAAGAATGGTGGTATTTTAAAATAGAGACTTTATTTTAAATAACAGTAATGAAGAAAGAAAGATGATGATAAAAATGACAATAGCACCAATATTTGCTCTAATTGCATATAAGTTGATCCACGGGCCACTTAAACAACTCATCAATATGAGAAATAATGTAAATGCATAATCTTAGGTATTTTATTTACTTTCCTTCAATCTATTACTTAAAGACCCAAAACAGCAAAAGAAAGAAATCAAATTTTGGAGAATGGTCCTGTTAAGATACTCAGCACTAAATATATCACCGAGGAGGGAGTTCTTCAAGACAGTAAACACATACTATTACAGAACTTTTTCCCTCACATCAGAGCAGTATCTGTTTCTTGCATATATGTCTCATTAAAAATGCATCCAATAGTGAATTTATAGAAACCTCTCAGATCCTTGGTCCTGAGTTGGATGAACACAGGGCGAGTTAAGACTCCAGGAAACTGGAGAACAGAGCTGAGCAGAAATTCAGAGGTTGCATAGAAATGGATTTTGGGTAGGCAATTAACACTCTATGCATTTCTACTTTTTAGCTTACCAAATATTGAGACCTCACTATGTACCATGTACTGGTCCAGGTGTTAGAGATATAACACCAAACAAATCAACCAGGCCCTTGCTCTTATGGTAAGAAAGTCAGGAAAATGGGGATGATTGGGAAAGAGAGCAGGAACAGAGAATAAGAATTTGTTGAGTGACTGAACTGAACTGAAATGAAAGGCAGGAGAGGGTATGACTCCAAGAAACTAATGTGATCCTTTCGGAATTTGTTACAAAAACCTCTTTTTGTTTCATTTCACCTTCCATGTCTCCAGTTGATCCTAACTATTTCAGGTAGGATCTACTTGATCTTAACTCCTCCCTGGAACCTGAAGTCAGGGTAGTAATAACATTATTAAGAGAAGTTGTGGTGAAGTAAAATGAGAAACCATTTTAGTTATAAATTACAAATGGAATAAAATACAAAATGTAAACCAAAATATACCAAAAGATAAAGATGTAGTATGTATACATATAAACAAACACACAGACACACAAACACACAGTGGAACACTACTTAACCATAAAGAAATAAATTTTGCCCTCTGCAGCAACATGGATAGGCTTGGAGGGCATTATTCTAAGTGAAATAAGTCAGAGAAAGACAAATACAATATGGTATCATTTATAGTGGAATCTAAAAAATACAGCAAAATAGTAAATGTAACAAAAAAAATGCAGACTCACAGACAGAAAGAACAATCTAGTGGTTGCCTGTTGAGAGAAGGCGTAATTCAGGAATTGGGACTTGGAAGTACATAAGGATGTTACAATACATAGTATATAACAGCAATATTCTGTAATAACTATAAATGCAGTATAACCTTTTAAAGTTGTATACAAATAATATTTTTAACTAAAAAGTAAAAACTATGTTTCCTAACAAACAAATAACAATCAAAAAGCATATACCAAGGAAATCTTAGGAAAATATTTTTTTCCAACCTCAAGAGAGAAAAAGACTTTGTGAGTATGAAATAATACCCAAATGACATTTTTATAACTCAATGATCTAATTAATGTAATTCAAAACTTCTACATGGCAAGGATGGCCATTAAGCTAAATCAAATGACAAATGAAAACTTGGGAGAAAATATCTACAACTAATATCACAGACAAAATTTCCCTAAAATATAAAGTGCCTGTAAATCAGTATGGAAAAGATCAATACTCCAACAGAAAAATGGGTTAAAGGAAACAAATGATTCTTTAAAATATGAAAAGATGCTTACCTCACCCATTAAAAAAAAAAAAATGCTAACATAAAGAACAATACTTTATCTGTTTAGAAAGATCAGAAAATTTGATAACACATGAGTCAATGAAAGTGTGAGCAAACAGTCTTTTCATTAGTACAGAGACCTACTAGACTCCTAAGAGCATACAACTCAACCATTCCTCGGGCATGGCCTTTAACCTTATGGTCAGCTGTGATCCAGTGATTTCAGATCCAAGAAACAAACTTCCCTTTTATGGAGACTTCCCAGAAGTACCACACAACACTTCTGCTTCTATCTCAATTATCAGATTGTTAGTCAGAGTCACACCTAACTGCCAAGAAGTATGGGAGCCTTTTAGATTGATTGCAATAAGCACCTACATACCACAATTTGAGAAACAGAAAATGAATTGATTCTCTGACATATCCACTTTTGCTGACCAAATATTCATACATACTAATTCTCAAGTCTCATCTAAATATTGCAACCAAATTATAGGTTGGAAATTCTGGGAAATGTGCACCTCCCATCGGGACTGAAGTGCCCTCCAGGTGCCAGCAACCTAAGAGCTTAAAGACAAGTTAACCATCCCCAACTTATCCAGTATACAAAGGCAGAACAGGAGCAAGAAAATGGCATTAAAATTGCCATTCAAAAAAGGGGAGAGAAGAAAACTTGCAGTGGTCACTGGTCTGTAGCAATATAGGATCACATGGGGCCAGAAACAGACTTCCTTTCCTGGCAGTATCTGGGGCTTTCAGCTCTACTTCCACGGAAACCCTGGGACCTCTAATTTTGCTCTCTAGGAGCTTCTTTCTTGTTTAGTCTCCTCCTCAGTAGACATTAGGGAACATGAGGGAGTTGCTGACATTTCTTAGCTCACTTCCGGTTAGTGGCAGTTTTGTTTTTTCAGAAAAAAAATATATTTCTTCCTGTCTCCATGCCCTTTTCCTTATCTTCTGGACTCTGCTTGATGTAACAGAATGTGCTGCAGGACCTTTTATTCATTATCCCAGTTTTGAGTAAAATTCTAAGACTGTCATTGCTGTTTCTCAGACGTGTCCGACTCTTCGCGGGTTACCCCATGGATTATATCTTTGCTTCTTACAAGAAAGAAAGAATGTCAATTCAAACTTCCCTATAGTTTCTAGATCAACCTCAAAAAAGTTTATCATTTAATTCAAAAGCAGTTCCTGAGCACCTACCATGTGTGATACACTAAGGATCCCAGGTTCAAGGAGATCCTGGCCCCCATCTTGGCATGGTGGTTACAGGGTATACAAAACTGGCAGCACTCACCCAACTGTACACTTAAGATATGCTCATTTTGTTGTATGTAAAATATACCTCAGTAGAAACATGGGCTATTCGAAGAAAGATAACAAAAATAAACATTTAGTTTACTACAGCTGGCATAATTTCAAGTAAATTACGTTTGTGATGTGAATTTGACTCTCTATGTGCTTTTGTGTATACAGCCCTGGATACTAGATGAAGTAGATGGGCCCTCTTTATGGAACTTGGAATGTTAATATTTTGTAGTTGCTATAAATGTCTACTATACCATTTTATTAGTTGTATATTTTACTTTTAATGGTGCTACATACCAATAACATCATAAGCTTTTAGTTAGCAGACATGGGTTCAAATCAAGTTTTCTCTGTGATTTGGGGAAAATGACCCAAACCTGTTGCATCTGTAAAATGGAGTTAATGTCCTACTTCATAGCATTGTTGTGGTGACTAAATGAAGAGTGCCAAGTCATAGTAAACATTCCCTCTCTCGTATCATCTCCTCCCAACATCTTGTGATGTCATCTTTCATGAAGGCTTTTTTACCAATTACAAATAACACAGAGAATAATACTGGCCCTTTATAATGATTCATAAGTTTCCAGTACTCAAAGTATTTTACACTAACACACATAATCTTATTTACCCATTCATTCTTATCGAACATTTACTACATGTCAGGACCTGTGCTAGCCTATAAAAATACATAAAAATATCCTGTTTATGTAGTTTGCATTTTCGAAGTGAGATAAGACTATACATATATATATATAGAAAACTAGGTGGATAAAATTTCTTTGAAGACTAGGTGAAAGGTGAGAATGGGCCAACAAGACATGCAGGTGGCCACAAGACGAAACTCAATATCGCTACTTAACAGGGAAATGGAAATCAAAACTATATACAATGAAGGTATCAACTCACACCAGTGAGAATGGCCAACATCTATAAACAATAAATGCTGGAGAGGGTGTGGAGAAAAGGGATGCCTCCTACACTGTTGATGGGAATGTAAACTGGCATAGCTACCATGGAGAACAGTATGGAGGTTCCTTATGTAATAAAAATAGAGCTAAATGAGATCCAGTACTCTCACTCCTGAGCATAGATCTGAAAAAAATTAAAACTCTAATTCAAAAAGATACACACACCCCAATGTTCACAGCAGCACCATTTACACTAGCCAAGATACGGAAGCAAGCTAAATGTCCATTGGCAGATAAATGGACATATACACACACGAATACTATTCAGCCATAAAAAAATGAAATACCATTTGCAGCAATGTGAATGGAACTAGAGATTATCACACTAATAATCAGAATCAGACAGAGTCAAATATCATATCACTTACTCATAGAATCAAAAAATGATATAAATTATTTTTAAAACAAAAATAGACTTACACAGAAAATAAATTTATGGTCACCAACGAGGGATAAACTAGGAGTTTGGTATTAATACACTACTACATATAAAATAAACAAAGACATACTACATAGCACAGATAACTATTTTCAGTATCTTATAACCTATAATGGAAAAGAATCATATATATATGTGTGTGTGTGTTTATGAATACTGAATTACTTTGTTGTACACCCGAAACTAACACAATATTGTAAATCAACTATACTTCAATTTTTTAAAAATAAAAATTTTTTTTAAAAAGACAGTGAGTGGCAAGACTGGTGTGGAGTTTGCTATTTTACATAAGGATCAGAGAGGTCGTCTCTATCAAAATGGCATTTGGGCAGAGAATAGACTAAAGCCACACACATGGATATCTAGGAAAAATAATTCCAGCAGAGAGAATAGCTAACTCAAATCCCAAAGTGAGAACATGCCTGTCCTTTTTGAAGCACAAGAAATCAAAATAGCAAGAGTGCAAGTGAACATGAAGAATCCTAAGTGAGTAACAGATCAAAGGCACATAAAACCAGATTTGTTTTGTAGGTCATAGAAAGGCTTTGGGCATTTATTCTCAGTGAAATAGGAAACCACTAGAGAGAGCTGATCAGGATGTGATGTGATCTTACTTTTAAAAGGATCATTCTAGATATGATAGGGAAGACTTTAATGCCAATTGGGAAGCAAGGTTACTGCAAACCTAGGACAGTATTCATAAATCTGAGCTGTACCATCATGACAGGGCTTTTTAAAATACAGATCAATCTCACAAAAAGATGTTCACAAATGCTCATAGCAGCTTTATTCATAATAGTTAAAAACTGCGAACAACTCTAATGTCCTCTACATATATCCACACCATGGACTACTCGGCAATAAAAAGGAATAAACTGAATAAACACAAAACCTCAACCCATCTACAAAGAATTACAGTGAGTGGAAAAAAGCCAATCCAAAAAGGTTACTTACTGTATGATTCCATTTAGGTAACTTTCTTACATATGAAAATGAAATGAGAAAAACGACAGAAATGGACAATAGACTACTAGTTGCCAAGGATGTGAGGGAGGGAGGTTAGCTATTAAAAAGGCAACCTGAGGGATGCTTGTGGTAATGGAAAAGTTCTGACTGTATCAACATCAGTATCCTGAAATCATATAGTCTTACAAGATGCCACCACTCGAGGAAACTAGGTAACACATCTAGGGATCTTTCTATATGGGTGCTTACACTGTATTGAATTCTACAGCTATCTCAGATAACAAGTTTAATTTAAAACAATACTGGAAGTAATTAAAACACACAGATCATTGGAGGTCATCCCATTTCTGATCCAGGAAGAGCTAAAAAGGTGCTTTGCTAACAAGCTTCTAGGACTAGGATTAGCTATGCCAACCACAGAGTAGGAAATGGCTACCCACTCCAGTATTCTTGTGGTTTAGGGACTAACGCATTGAGACAAGTTATTATCCCTATTTTGTGAAAGAAACACCAGTCTAAAGAGTAAGTGACTTCTCTATGAAGGGCAGTAAGAACTAAGTAGCAGGACCAGGACTCAAATCAGTTCCTGTCAGCTCAGGGTTTGTCTAAGCAAAATTAAGGTCAGAAATAATCTATTGCACAGCAAAAATTAACACAACATTGCAACTATACTCCAACTTTTAAAATTTTTTTTTAAATAATAAATCGAAAACATCGTTATTTGTAAGGACTCTCTAGTGTTTAACACAGAACAGACTCATGTTTGCTCAACAGGACTACACTGTCCTAAAATCTAAAGTTCAATAAAATGTAGTAGCTTAATTATAAACATTCCACAAACCTTCAGAAATAAATTTTAAAGTGTACACTTAGTCTCAGTTCTTATCCTGTGCCTTGAACAAATGCTTAAATTCTGTTCCTTAGCTTCCTCAGATATAAGAACTAGAAACTAGTCCCTTTCTACTTAATGCCCAGTTTCTTACTTCAAAAATATTTGTGGGTTTTATAAACAACTACAAGTTAGCTCCTAAAGTACAAAACCACTTACGTTTCTTATCCAAGGAAGTATTTTATCAAACTGGGCATTTCCCTAGCTTTATTTTCTCAAGTTCTAGAAAGCCTGAGTGAAAAAGAAAAATGTGTACCAAAATACTAACAGAACTTCACTGACAACCCATTTAGTAGAAAGAATGGGGGTGTAGAAGGCGGCAGCCACAATTTTAAGCAATTCTAAGGGGATTTAAAAGCTAGTCAGAGCTCTTAGCAAAAGCATACATGCTCAGATTCATGAAATATTAAAGCCATTACATTAAGTACATACCAGAAATGATTTCCCTGCAGTTAGCTCTCAAGAATTCCTCTTTAAAACTCCCTTATGCAATAAGCTTCCGTAATAGTCCACATCTCCAAGGCAAAGATAACAAAACTTGAGAAAATAGGTTTAAATCGCCAAGAGGGCTTTACATTAGAAATAAGGAGGATATTTTTGGTAATGATTGCTCCAGCTACCTGAGATCACATTCATGATAATCCTCTGACGTTTACAACAGACGTTTAAAACATTCAATCCAATGTGTCATCTCTTGTTTCAAGCCTACTTTTCTTTAATTAATTAAAATTCCGCAAAATAAGGAAATAGACCTATTTTGTTAGAATTACAAAAGCTAAGTTTAAGAAAAAGGGAGGTGACTGGTGCCTTCAAATACAGATAAAGGTCCCAGGAAACCACAACATAGAACTGAACTAGTTCCCATAAACGCTTTTATCAGAAACTAGGAAGTACTACTGTTCTGTGTAGATCTCCACGGGCTCCTGCTCAGCCACCTCCAGTTTCCTAGTGAAGGAAACCTTAAGACTCACATTTAACTCACAAATCAGACATATAAGCCTCCAATGCCATTCTCATGCCCTGCCAACACAGCCAGAGAATCCTATTTCATCAGAACGTCACCCCTGGAAGTGAAGGCCCAGTATGTCAGAGAGCTCTCTCCCATTTTACTACCTCAGAACATCTCAAAAGGAGTTATTAATTCACTGCAAAGGGAAACTAGAATCCATTTGTTAAGTGAACAGACATGAATTAACTTGGAAATGTTCTTCTTTTTCAAAGTGTCATCTAGACACATAGACCTCTGTTTTGAAAAAGTACCAAATGGCTAAATTTTTACCTGACAGTCCTATTAGGTTCAATTCAAAAAGGACTCAAGACATAACATTGTTAAAAACATTTATTGTAATACAGTCTATCATAAATAAGTCAGTAGAGGTTCCACTCTGCCACAGATGCATCTGAGAAGTAAGAGCCCTGTGCCATCCAATTGGTGACCGTCTGAACGATGTCCCATCTCTTATCCCAGCCAGAGAGCACACCTTCCATGTTGTTCCTCTGCATTGACTGCTTCCAAAACCAGATGACCAAACAGTCCTTTATCCCCAAAGTAAGCTAAAACGTTTGTGAAGAGGAGAAATAAATTAAACCCCAAAGTAAAAACTTCTCAAACACAGCTTAAGAATTAGAAGATTTTATATTTATACATTTATGTTCATGTTTACTCAACCATCAAATTCAGAATTAGCAGAAGAATCAATCTCACTGAGTAAAAAAATCAGAGACCTATTTAAAGAAATACAATTTTATTACTTTTAATTGTAGTTACCTATTATAAACAAAAAGGAAAACATAAATTGAGGTCAATGAAAAGAGTGACATGAAGGATTGATGAAACCAGAAAATAAAGGTATATCCTTGTTAGATACAGGAAGGAGACAAGATGTGTTTTATTTCTAAGCCCTGTTGATTAAAAATGTAGTTTCTAGTAGTAAGTCAACTTAAATAAAATTGCATTACAAAATGACAATATGAGCATTCTGTTAAGTTTGTATTTAGAAAGTATTTTCCTTTTGTGTATAAAGCAAACCAACATGCACTTATTTTCAATTTTCAAAAGTGTATTAAAATCTCCCATTAAATCCCAAGTATATTTACATACAGTTAAGATATGAAAACAAAATATTCATTTATCAAGGTCTCTTCCTCATTGGTAATGAGCATCTAAGATAAACAGAAAAGAAAATCTTCCTTGGCCTTATACAGATAATGGGAACAATCATTCTCCCAGTTAGTTAATATTCATGCATTTTGCCTAAATAATGTTTTACTAAGATATTGCCCCTTATTCACTAAATACTGCATTTTGAATAAGGCATTCATATCAAACAAACTAATACACAGAACCATCCTGTGTGAAAGAGGATGGATACCGATGAATGCGGACCTAATCCCAAGGAATTCAACAACTTAACAAGGAAAATACATCAGTAAATCTTGAATTACATAATTTTCATAAGTACTATATAAATAAATTTATATATAAACAATAAACTTTATATTCCTGAGTTTTACATTAATAAAGCATTTACATTACTGAAAACCCTGACAAATACAAGTCTATTCCTTGCAGAGTACAGACTAAGCAACCCAGGAAGACCTCTTTAGTACGTCTTCCCAGTATAAGCAGTATCGTATATGAAATTCTGTAACAGGATATAACCCTTTTCAGCATTCATTTCCTTCCTAAATCACAAATATCCCTGGAAAGAAATCAGAAAATGTCCCTAATGGCAGAAAAGAATGATCATCACCACCAGAAAGGAGAGGAGCACTGAGATGACGATAAAGACATGAAAAAGCAGGGGGGGAGGGGTGGCTGCCTCACTTTGAAGGGCCAACTCTTGGTGAGATATCTGAAGCCAATACTACAGAAGGGCAGATCTATCCCCACTTCTGGGTTCTGTATCACCTGGGGCACAAAATACTGTTTCCCAGCATGCAGGTCCAGTCTAAAAACTGTACAAGAAGAAATGCTACATCAATTCCTGTCCCAACACCACAAAGAAGCTAGGATCCTTTAATTAAGTTAATTCAGCACTTTCAAAGTGTTCTCCAAGTATCTGGCAGCTACTTCAGGTACTCACAGGACAAAATGAATGAAAACAAGCAACAAGCATAACACAAAGCAGAGAATGAGACACAGAACACAAAAAAAGGAGCAGTTTCTGCTAGGAGAAGGTGGAAAACATTTAAGGAAGAGGTACTAAACTTGAGATTGAGCTTTTCTAAAGGTAGGTTTTCATCTAGTGGAATCTGAGGGAAGAAGCATTCCAGGCGGACAGAGAATAAGCATACAGACAAAGGCATGAAAAAATACAGTTTATTCTGAGATTCACACACAGTATCAGGTAGCTAGAGCCTAGTTTTCACAGGAGAAAAGTGAGGTGAAGGAGATGACAGAGAAAGGCTAAAAATTATTAAGTTTATTGCTCATACATTATGTGTCAAGAACTGTTAATATTTTACATACAATAATCTTATTCAATTCTCAGGACAATCTTATAAATCAGATATAAACTTATAAAAGACGAAACTTCATCTTAGGTTAATAGCTTCTTGGAAAAAAGTATTTGATGATAATTTTCAGTCCTTGAAAAATGTTCACACAGCTTGCCCAGGTAGTCCCATCTCTGACAGTATTTCCTAAGGTACTGTTTCCCTTAGGAAATAACTGGTCTAAGGTCAATCAGCTACTCAGTAGCAGACACATTACCTGAGTCCCCATTTTACAAAAAAGAAAACTGATAGTTCAAAAAGTAAAAACTAAAAAAAAAAAAAAGCCTGATGGGGACCTCTGAAAGCAGTTTTAAGAGGCTGTACCACGAAAGATTAAGATAAGAGAGGGAAGTGAAGAAAGGAAGCAAGGAGTGAAGACCATTCATTGAAGAATTTTATCAGTAAAGACTAACAGCATAAATGGACATGTGGCAGTACCCTGAAGAAAAAAACCCTTGCTTTAAGAAAAGGAGAGACTGGCAAGGCAGAGAAGGTGGAGGAAATTCACATCAGATGGCATTGTGCTGAGTAAAGTAGCAGATCATATTATCTGTGGGAGGCCACATGACCCAGTGGAAAGTGTACAGGCTTTCGAGACAGACATACACCACCACCCACAGACTGTATGATCAGCTCTGAAGGACTGACCTAACAATTAGTGATGCTGTATATAGAGCACTTAACACAGTGGCTGACACACTACAAATGACTGTTAGTAATATGACCATTATTATTCTTTCCATTCTAGAAAATAGTAGCTTAGATTAGGAGTGTGAAGAAACAGATCTAGAAATAGCAGTAAAAAGTCTGTTAGGACAATGCACAAGAAATGTCTGGAAGACAGGTCAAGGTGTAATTCCACAGCACCTGTGCAGGGGCGCTACTCATCCCAGTGCTGAGTACCAGTCCTTTCTACAGAGCAATTCTTCCTGTTCCAGATTCTGCCTTCACACATACACACACATACATATACACACATGCATACATACGGTTTTCACAAGTATGTACACACACGTGCATATGAGTATATGTATACATATACTCCGTGTAGCTGTGTGGGTGTACGTGGAAGTTTTCACCACTGTTTATCCAACACCATCAAGGTTGTTTTGGAAAAAGGAAATTTGAAAGGAATGCATTTTCAGAGCCACAAATGTCCATACACTGACTTATTAATCCCAGGAGAATTTATCACAAGGAAATAAATCTAAACCTATAAAACCTATGCACATAAAAATGTTTGTTATATTGTTAACTAAAATACTAAAAAAAACCTGAAAAACCTAAGTGATCAACAACTGGAAAATACATGGGCTATCAATTCTAATTTGGGGTGAAAAAAAAAATTCTCTGTACTACTGTTAGAATGATACAGAAAGTTTCACATATCAATAAGGATAAGACAGGAATATGGGAATTAAGAACAGTTCAGCTTTTAAAGTGGCAGGATACGTTAGTTCTTTTCCTTATAAAACATGCTTCATTATGATTATAACACAGCACAGTGAACAGAAATTAGGAAGACGAGAGAAAGCAGTTACCCAATAATGAAAGTTAAACTGGTCTGCAAATTGCTGCAATTTTCCCATTGCCCAAAACTACACCTGACTGATAAAGCTCCATTACAATACCCGGCACTACTTCTAAGTGCCATGACTTAGTATTTATATATGAACATTTGCCCTGCAATGTGTATTTGTAAGAGCAGTACCTCAAAACAGTTGGTTCAGGCATTCCAGGATCTGCACCCCTCTTAAATCCTGGGGAAAGGGAGAGGGAAGAAAGAGAATAAAGATCAATTAAAACTCTAGCAGACAAAAAATTTACAATGTTTTCCTTCTAAAGCATTTGGTAGCTAGAATGACATCCACATCTACCAGAATTACCTAGCTTTACCTGTGAAACAAGAATAGTTTTGAATCTTCACTAGAGTATGTGATCATGTGCAGAACTAATCAGTAGGGAAGACAAACTACCTTATTCCTACAACAGTAGCCCTTAGCACACAGTCTTTCATTCTTAGTCATTACCCACAAAAAAGACAAACTACCAAATCACACTGAATGAAGAACTACAAAGAGTACTAAGACTTTTTTTTTAAGCATATTAAAAAAAAAATTTATTTTCTTTTGGAATATAGCTGATTAAAAATGCTGTGTTGACTAACAATGCTATGCTGGTTTCAGATGGAGAGTAGAGGGACTCAGCCATACATATACATGTATCCATTCTCCCCCAAACTCCCAACCATCCAGGTTTCCACATAACACTAAGCAGAGTTCCCTGTGCTGTACAGTAGGTTATCCATTTAAAATACAGCAGTGTATACCTTTTCATCCCAAACTCCCTAACTATCCATTCCCCTCATTCTTCCCCACCCCGCACGAGGTTGTTCTGTGAGTCTGTGAGTCTATTTCTGTAAAAAATTATACTTTTTTAAAGAAAAAAATTGAAGATATCTTATTTTATCCCCATGAACCTCTCTTTACAAAGCAACCAAAGGCTGGTGATAGAGAGAAAAAAAACTTCAAGCTACTGTTAATTAAATCAATGCTCTTATTACAAGCAATAGCTGTAATCAGACTAATCAGCATTTAAAGATGATCCCTGACCCTGTGTTTGAGGAACCAGAAGCTTTTATGAGCAGGACAGCGTGCCTCCCCTTTACCATAGTTTCCAAAGTTGTCCACCCTAAAAACAGCCTTAAAAACATGAACAAAGGGTGGTCACTGCCTCTGCTCACAAAATTTGTAGAAATTCAAGACACTATGGAGAATTGTCTTCCAACAGGTAACTCACTAAAATCTTTTTGTTGGTAAATGTCCAAGCAGAGGCTTTATCGGGTTACCGTCCTATTTTATAGCATTATATTCCCACTGTACTTCCAGAAGCCCTAAAAGGTTATGTTTGAAACTAAACTACACAAGAAATTAAATATGCACTTGCAAAGTTTTACTGAGAGCTGAGGTGGAGAAGTAAAGCATGGGAACTAGGTCAGACCTAAAATTAAGCTTAGATAAAGTATGAGGAAAAAACAATGGTTAACAAGGAAAGATAAAAAGATAGCCTTAACATCAGTCTCCACCTGAGCTAGACACAAGGGTACCAGCACTAAACTGTATGATTACTGGTAATCCTAATAAAAAGAAAATAGCCAGTGTGCACAAAAAGGAAAATAATTCTAGGGTGAAGAGAAAAGCATTATCTACTCTTCAGACCAAAACCCTCCTTATACAGATTTTAACAACCAGCTGCAGCTTTCTGGCAACAGAAAAGCAATTTCAAAAAGGAGGAGAAAAGGTACCTGAAAAAGACTTATAGAAGAGC
Source organism: Neotragus pygmaeus (assembly GCA_006410875.1). Lineage (NCBI taxonomy): Eukaryota > Metazoa > Chordata > Mammalia > Artiodactyla > Bovidae > Neotragus > Neotragus pygmaeus. The sequence goes on along the minus strand of SJYV01018792.1, from coordinate 306,203 downwards.
AAAGACTCCACACGGACAAAGAAAGCAGAAGCAGACTAAGATGGGACCCGACATACACAACAATAGAAAAAGGACGCAGAACAAAGAAGGGGAATAATCAAAGACCCCTTAACTTCCTTCCTTAGCTAGAAAGACAGCTCCTCCCAGTGTTTGCCTAGCAAAACTGGGCCATTCTACAGTTAAGTGAAGGCTAGGGAAGAGGACAGTTTGGGAGAAAGAAGGGAATAACAGCCTGTAAGAGCAGGCTAATTACTTGCTCTAATTCTCAATACCTACACAAAGTTACTAAAATCTGGGGAACTAATGCTTCTTTTAAAAATGCAGTGCTTCCCTGGTGGTCCAGTGGCTAAGACTCTCTGCTCCCAAAGCAGGGGGCCAGGGATCCATCCCTGGTCAAGGAACTAGATCCTACAAGCTACGACTAAGAACTGGCACAGCCAAATAAGTCGTTTTCAAAAAATGTGTTGTAGGGACTTCCCAGGTGGTCCGGGAAGCGGTTAAGAATCCGCTCTCCCACTGCAGAGTGCAGGTTCAATATCTGGTAGCGAAGTTTCACATGACCACGGTGCAGCCAAACCCCGCTCCCCCTACCCCCCCAAAAATGTGTTCAAAATAAGGGAGGAAAAGGGTCTTTTTAAGCCCTGCATTCTGAAGTATCTCCAGGTTATTAGTTGGCCTGCAAGTCATGGGGAAATGGGAGCCACAACTGCCCAAGGAATATGCAGCATAATCAAACGCTCCGCCAAGACTGAGTGAATGCACTGCGTCTTACAAGACATGACACCTAAAAAACATAAAACCAAAAACAAACAGCGGCATCTAGTTAAAAATCATAGGATTGTGAAATGTGAACCGGAGTTTTTCAAAATGTCAAACTACGCTCAAACTGACAAAGGCGGAACGCTATCCACTCCATCCTACTGCCTGAACAGGGCCATCAATTTAAAAATACGGAACTACCCCAGGCGAGAAACGGTGTAGTCTCAATGTGCGGCCCTAGGCCTTTTCATATGGCCTTACCACTTTCAAATTTCTTTAATACAGCATGGTGGTTAAGAGTATGGGCCTTGATGGGCCACTGCTTGAGTTCATAGCTCCCCCATTTGACAGCTGTGTGGCCTTCAGCGAAGAACGAAACTGTTCTATACCTCGGTTTCCCCGCGCGTAAAACCTTTACCTGCACGTGAGAACGCAGAAGCATCCAACAACTATTGTCATAATCATGCCTCAAGGCAGTAGCATACCCACGAGGCTAAGAAAACTCTTTCCACTTAGGCCCACCTAGAAAGGTGACAATAACCTTTCCGAAAACACACCTAGTGTCCAAATGTGAATTTATCACTTTCACACACATCAGGCCCTCAGGTCCACGCACATCAGGTCCTCCAAATCCTGAAAAGTAGGGTCACCTCTTGCTTACAGATGTAGTAACTGCACGGGAAATGTCACGTGACTTGTTAAAGACCAGAAAAGCCGGGCGGGGGGGGGGGGGTGCGGNGTCATTTCCAACTCTGTGTGACCCCAGAGATGGCAGCCCACCAGGCTCCTCCATCCCTGGGATTCTCCAAGTAAGGACAATGGAGTGGGTTGCCATTTCCTTCTCCAATGCATGAAAGTGAAAAATGAAAGTGAAGTCACTCAGTCGTGTCTGACTCTTAGCGACCCCATGGATGGCAGCCCACCAGGCTCCTCCGTCCATGGGATTTTCCACGCAAGAGTATTGGAGTGGGGTGCCATTGCCTTCTAACTCTCTACTAAAAGTTAAAGTTACTGTTTTATTTCTAGGTGTCCTTTTGGAAGGAAAAGATGATCCTTCCTATCTAGATGGAAGGAAAATTCTTTAAAGTTGTCACAAAGTATAGTCACTGGAGACAATTTAACCAATGGTTGGATCTATCATCAAATTCCTTGGTCAATAAAAGGCTGATATAAAAAAAAATTTTTTTTTTTTGGCATGCTGCAGTCAATGGGGTTGCAAAGAGTCAGACACAACTTAGTGGCCAAACAACAACAACAACAGGCCCCTCATAATTCTTGTCACTGACCTCAGATGTTCCTCTAATCTATAAAATGTTTCCCTTTTAGCATACACCATATTTGTTTACTACATTTGATTAATTTACTCAATTCTGAAGTTTCTATAATGGGAAAATAATATTGTAAAATCAAATGGCTCTTGATTTTTAAAACTGTTGTAATGGGAAAATTGTTCTATAATTCAGACTGAAATTGTGCTTTCATACCAGATTAGTCTGCCAATTTAACTATCTACTGACTCACATATAAAATCAGATTTCTTCATTGAATAATCTCCTTTCTAGTCTAAATAAAAATTTTGGGTAAATGAGTAAGCCCTGAGGAGTCACAGCTTAAATCTTTGCTTCTGACTTTGCTATTGTTGTTGGCTATCTATATTGACTGGGCTCTGTGTCATTCATAGAGTAATAATCTCTTGTGCCTCTCAATGTATATTCAAAATTCCAACTAAATCAATGATGTCTAAATGACTTGAAACTATTGATTATATTTATACTTCAGCATTAAACAATGGGCATGCACAATGTACATACAGGGTAAAATTGTCAGTCTTATTAGACAACCTAGAATTGACTATCTGGAGAAGGCAATGGCACCCCACTCCAGTACTCTTGCCTGGAGAATCCCAGGGATGGGGGAGCCTGGTAAGCTGCTGACTATGGGGTCGCAGANTCTTCGTATCAGGTGGCCAAAGAATTGGAGTTTCAGCTTCAGCATCAGTCCTTCCAATGAATATTCAGGACTGATTTCCTTTAGGATGGACAGGTTAGATCTCCTTGCAGTCCAAGGGACTCTCAAGAGTCTTCTCCAACACCACAGTTCAAAAGCATCAATTCTTCGGTGCTCAGCTTTCTTTATAGTCCAACTCTCACATCCATACATGACTACTGGAAAAACCATAACTTTGACTAGATGGACCTTGGCTGGCAAAGTAATGTCTCTCTCTGCTTTTTAATATGCTGTCTATATTGGTCATAACTTTTCTTCCAAGGAGCAAGCATCTTTTAATTTCATGGCTGCAGTCACCATCTGAAGTGATTTTGGACCCCAAGAAAATAAAGGTTGTCACTATTTCCATTGTTTCTCCATCTATTTGCCATGAAATGATGGGACTGGATGCCATGATCTCAGTTTTTTGAATGTTGAGTTTTAAGCCAACTTTTTCACTCTCCTCTTTCACTTTCATCAAGAGTCTCTTTAGTTCTTCTTCACTTTCTGCCATAAGAGTGGTATCATCTGCATATCTGAGGTTATTGATATTTCTCCCAGCAGTCTTAATTAGAGCTTGTGCTTCATCCAGCCTGGCATTTCGCATGATGTACTCTGCATATAAGTTAAATAACTAGGGTGACAATATACAGCCTTGACTTACTCCTTTCCCAGTTTGGAACCAGTCTGTTGTTCCATGGCATAATTGCTGCATACAGACAGGATCCTTATTTTTAAGGTGCAACATGTGGGATCTAGTTCCCTGACCAGAGATCAAAACTCAGGCCCCCTACATTGGGAGCAGAGTCTTACCACTAGACCACCAAGGGAGTCCTTTACTTTACTAAATCTTATAAGAAGTAAACTATATATATTATAGGCCTCCTTTTACAGGTCAGGAAACTCAACCTTTTATCCAAATGCCTGATACATAATAAGGGTGCATTTCTGTCAGTGAAACTGAACAATGTGATAGTCATTTGCCTTCATCAACATTCATGGAGCTATATGCTAGGCACAAAGGCATTGCCTTTAAGAACTTCATACTTGGGTGGAAAAGATGAGTAAATAGATGATTCCAGTATACTGTGAATGTGCTAAGTCTCATGACAAAGTTACACACATATATGATGGAAAGACAAATGGAGAACACTTTACACTGCTTAGAGGCAAAGAGGAAACAAATTTGAATTGTTGAGGTAAAATCAACAGGTCTTTTTGGCCAAATGAATGTGGAGGGCAGAGTTGAAAGAGGTGGCCAAGATGCCTGCCCAGTTTTTAATTTGTGTAACTTACTAAGTAAGCAGTCTTACTCCTTGGTCTCCACAGAGTCTAAAGTATATAAATTAACATTCACAGCAATTCCTACAGATAGGGATGGGGATTCAGGTAACACTGTAGTGGCTGGAAGTGCTGCGAAACTTCAGTACTAAATTATTAATATATATATATAATGTACACACACGAGATTCTTCTATTATAATAATAATCACCATGCACTTGTTTCTATGTGCCTAGAAAGAAATGTAGAGAACTATACCTCAAACACTTTGTACTAGTAATTATCTCAGGGGATGAGGGAGGAAATTAATGGAAATCTTTACTTTTCATGTATTTGTCTGTAATATGTTGCTTGTTTCTCATAATGAGCATATATGACTTCTACAAAAAAGGTATATTTTAAAACAAAGTTAAACCCTCTAAGGATTCCCCATTGCCTTCTGGATAAAAGATTAAAGAGTTATTGCACAACCTACATGTTCCTTGAAGGCACCATATTATCTTTCATCATTGGTCTTACCGCTGCCAGAAACGCCCTCCCAATTTCTTCTTTAAGGTCCATTCAAATATTTTCTCCGGTATGTAATTCCCCTGACTTTCAGCACAAGCTAAACACTTCCTCTCGGTGCCCCCACTCTCAAGTTGACTTATCATTATTTATTTACATGGCTATTTCCCCAGATAGGGACCCTCACAGGCAGAGACCCTCACAAATCTCACATCCTCAATTACTATATATATATATATACCACTTGTGGACTTGTTGAATCAATTTCATCAAGAACTAACAGCCTTGGTTAATTATGTTACTCAGCCATAGAACAGGTATCTAAAATGCTTATTTGTAAATTTATGATTAGAGATATCCTTGGCAAAAGAATGGACATTTTCCCTCCTGGTGGACAATCCATTCAGTTCAGTTCAGTTCAGTCGCTCAGTCGTGTCCCTGTCTCTTATACACATCTCTCAGGTCCACGCACATCAGGTCCTCCAAATCCTGAAAAGTAGGGTCACCTCTTGCTTACAGATGTAGTAACTGCACGGGAAATGTCACGTGACTTGTTAAAGACCAGAAAAGCCGGGCGGGGGGGGGGGGTGCGGGGGAGGATAGAACAAGAACGCGAACTCAGCTTAGATGGACCACGCTTGACCAGAGAGCCTCGAAAGACGCGCTCGGCGTGGTCGCGTTTCTCCCTCACGCCTCAGGCCAAAATGGAGTCTCAGCATCCGCACCCTCTTCCCTCCCGTCTCCTACCAGGTTCTTCTCCCACTGACCCAGGTAAATCACGAGAGGAATAAAACCCCAGCGGATGGCAAATTGTCCTCCCTTGAAAAGCTGTTGCAGTCTCTGCTTGGCCTCTTTGCTCAGCTTCACCATTGTAACAGCGCGGCCGACACCCGTGAGACAACAGCAGCAAACAGCGTCAGGAATCCGCACGAAAGAAGACGCGCACGCGCCACACCGGCCTTTACGGCAGGAGTCGTGAGCGTCGCCAAACGAAGGTCGCAATTCACCCTCCTTAACCTGCCTCGCCTCTCCGCGGCGCCGCCTGTGGAAAGCGCAGGCGTTGTTGATTCTCTTCATAGCTGCTGCTGCTGCTAATTCTCTTCGTTAGGAGGTCCAAATTCACTTTGCACTATTTAGGAATCGCCAGGTTTCCTTGATTGCTGGATGCCTGGGGCAATGTTCAGGAGATTCCTTCAGCCCAGAACGCCCTTTCTCTTCCTACACCCGCACCCACTTTTCAAAGTTTATCGCCAAGTGTTTATCTAACAGAGAAGGAACGTTAAGGACTGAATATTAGTCCCAACTTTTATTCTCACTTGCCGTGTATTCTTGGACAAGTTATGTAACTTCCCTCTTTATCAGTTTGTTTCTTCAAACTGAAGGTTGATCTGTAAGGAAGATCACAAACTGACACCCAACAGAGCGTCTATCTATGTCTTCTTTGACTCCCAAAGTATTTGGTTGTTTATTTTTTAATTTTAAATTACTTGTCAGCATTTTAAAGTTTGGGAAAGTTCGCGTGAAAATCGGGACGTTTTCAGAGAAGTTGGCGAATTTCACTGTAGTCAGCACCCGTCTTGCCCTGGTTCATTTAGAATTGCAGTGATCCTCACCCTTGGCTGCAGGATAGAATCAATGAGATTAAAAGGCTCACTCCTGGGGGCCAACTCCTACCAATTATGATTAATTGGGAGTGGGGCCTGGCCTTTGCTTACCTTTGAAGTTCCCAACTTCTGATTCAGTAACTACCCCTCTGCAGTTGGCATTTGGGGTTTTACCTCAAGGTTTGGACTGTTTTTTTTCTTTTTCTGTATTTATTTATTTTTAATTGCAGGATAATTGTTTTACAATATTATGTTGGTTTCTGCCATGCAGCAACAGGAATCAGCAACAGGTATACATATGCCCCCTTCCTCTTGAACCTCCCTCCCACCTCCTACTCCTCTAGCTTGTCAGGGAAGGCTAGAAATTCTTGATTACTAAGGCTGTAAGAGATTTTTATGTCTTTGACCTTGGTGCCTTTCCTGACTCACCTTCAAGATACATTATATTTGCTTTTAAATTCTCTCTTTTTTTAAAGAGTTTATTTGAGTGAAAATTTGTTTAAAACAAGAAGTTCTAAACCAGAAGTGGATAGAAATGCTCACTCTTTAAAATTCATAAGGCGTTCATGGCTCCTCTAAAATTTCCCCCTGGCTTTGTGGACATTCCTGTGCCTAGCTCATTATCGTGATAACAACCAGTCTATTCTGTCTGTGTGAAGTGTTTTAAATACAAAATTAGCCTTAATCTTGAAAAGAATTTAAAACATTAAAGCTTATTTTACTAAATTTTTAAAAATATTTATTTTATTATTTGGCTGTGCCATCTTAGTTGCTGCATTCAGTTCAGTTCAGTTCAGTCACTCAGTCGTGTCTGACTCTTTACGACCCCGTGGACTGCAGCATGCCAGACTTCCTTGTCTATCACCAACTCCCAGAGCTTGCTCAAACTCATGTCCACTGAGTAGGTGATACCATCCAGTCATCTCATTCTCTGTCATCTCCTTCTTCTCCTGCCTTCAATCTTTCCCAGCATCAGGGTCTTTTCCAGTGAGTCAGTTCTTCGTATCAGGTGGCCAAAGAATTGGAGTTTCAGCTTCAGCATCAGTCCTTCCAATGAATATTCAGGACTGATTTCCTTTAGGATGGACAGGTTAGATCTCCTTGCAGTCCAAGGGACTCTCAAGAGTCTTCTCCAACACCACAGTTCAAAAGCATCAATTCTTCGGTGCTCAGCTTTCTTTATAGTCCAACTCTCACATCCATACATGACTACTGGAAAAACCATAACTTTGACTAGATGGACCTTGGCTGGCAAAGTAATGTCTCTCTCTGCTTTTTAATATGCTGTCTATATTGGTCATAACTTTTCTTCCAAGGAGCAAGCATCTTTTAATTTCATGGCTGCAGTCACCATCTGAAGTGATTTTGGACCCCAAGAAAATAAAGGTTGTCACTATTTCCATTGTTTCTCCATCTATTTGCCATGAAATGATGGGACTGGATGCCATGATCTCAGTTTTTTGAATGTTGAGTTTTAAGCCAACTTTTTCACTCTCCTCTTTCACTTTCATCAAGAGGCTCTTTAGTTCTTCTTCTCTTTCTGCCATAAGGATGCTGTCATCTGCATATCTGAGGCTATCGATATTTCTTTGAGTAATCTAGATTCCAGCTTGTGCTTCATCCAGCCTGGCAATTTTCATGATGTACTTTGCATATAAGTTAAATAAACAGGGTGACANGGTTAGATCTCCTTGCAGTCCAAGGGACTCTCAAGAGTCTTCTCCAACACCACAGTTCAAAAGCATCAATTCTTCGGTGCTCAGCTTTCTTTATAGTCCAACTCTCACATCCATACATGACTACTGGAAAAACCATAACTTTGACTAGATGGACCTTGGCTGGCAAAGTAATGTCTCTCTCTGCTTTTTAATATGCTGTCTATATTGGTCATAACTTTTCTTCCAAGGAGCAAGCATCTTTTAATTTCATGGCTGCAGTCACCATCTGAAGTGATTTTGGACCCCAAGAAAATAAAGGTTGTCACTATTTCCATTGTTTCTCCATCTATTTGCCATGAAATGATGGGACTGGATGCCATGATCTCAGTTTTTTGAATGTTGAGTTTTAAGCCAACTTTTTCACTCTCCTCTTTCACTTTCATCAAGAGTCTCTTTAGTTCTTCTTCACTTTCTGCCATAAGAGTGGTATCATCTGCATATCTGAGGTTATTGATATTTCTCCCAGCAGTCTTAATTAGAGCTTGTGCTTCATCCAGCCTGGCATTTCGCATGATGTACTCTGCATATAAGTTAAATAACTAGGGTGACAATATACAGCCTTGACTTACTCCTTTCCCAGTTTGGAACCAGTCTGTTGTTCCATGGCATAATTGCTGCATACAGACAGGATCCTTATTTTTAAGGTGCAACATGTGGGATCTAGTTCCCTGACCAGAGATCAAAACTCAGGCCCCCTACATTGGGAGCAGAGTCTTACCACTAGACCACCAAGGGAGTCCTTTACTTTACTAAATCTTATAAGAAGTAAACTATATATATTATAGGCCTCCTTTTACAGGTCAGGAAACTCAACCTTTTATCCAAATGCCTGATACATAATAAGGGTGCATTTCTGTCAGTGAAACTGAACAATGTGATAGTCATTTGCCTTCATCAACATTCATGGAGCTATATGCTAGGCACAAAGGCATTGCCTTTAAGAACTTCATACTTGGGTGGAAAAGATGAGTAAATAGATGATTCCAGTATACTGTGAATGTGCTAAGTCTCATGACAAAGTTACACACATATATGATGGAAAGACAAATGGAGAACACTTTACACTGCTTAGAGGCAAAGAGGAAACAAATTTGAATTGTTGAGGTAAAATCAACAGGTCTTTTTGGCCAAATGAATGTGGAGGGCAGAGTTGAAAGAGGTGGCCAAGATGCCTGCCCAGTTTTTAATTTGTGTAACTTACTAAGTAAGCAGTCTTACTCCTTGGTCTCCACAGAGTCTAAAGTATATAAATTAACATTCACAGCAATTCCTACAGATAGGGATGGGGATTCAGGTAACACTGTAGTGGCTGGAAGTGCTGCGAAACTTCAGTACTAAATTATTAATATATATATATAATGTACACACACGAGATTCTTCTATTATAATAATAATCACCATGCACTTGTTTCTATGTGCCTAGAAAGAAATGTAGAGAACTATACCTCAAACACTTTGTACTAGTAATTATCTCAGGGGATGAGGGAGGAAATTAATGGAAATCTTTACTTTTCATGTATTTGTCTGTAATATGTTGCTTGTTTCTCATAATGAGCATATATGACTTCTACAAAAAAGGTATATTTTAAAACAAAGTTAAACCCTCTAAGGATTCCCCATTGCCTTCTGGATAAAAGATTAAAGAGTTATTGCACAACCTACATGTTCCTTGAAGGCACCATATTATCTTTCATCATTGGTCTTACCGCTGCCAGAAACGCCCTCCCAATTTCTTCTTTAAGGTCCATTCAAATATTTTCTCCGGTATGTAATTCCCCTGACTTTCAGCACAAGCTAAACACTTCCTCTCGGTGCCCCCACTCTCAAGTTGACTTATCATTATTTATTTACATGGCTATTTCCCCAGATAGGGACCCTCACAGGCAGAGACCCTCACAAATCTCACATCCTCAATTACTATATATATATATATACCACTTGTGGACTTGTTGAATCAATTTCATCAAGAACTAACAGCCTTGGTTAATTATGTTACTCAGCCATAGAACAGGTATCTAAAATGCTTATTTGTAAATTTATGATTAGAGATATCCTTGGCAAAAGAATGGACATTTTCCCTCCTGGTGGACAATCCATTCAGTTCAGTTCAGTTCAGTCGCTCAGTCGTGTCCGACTCTTTGCGGCCCCATGAACCACAGCACGCCAGGCCTCCCTGTCCATCACCAACTCCCAGAGTCCACCCAAACCCACGTCCATTGAATCGATGATGCCATCGAACCATCTCATCCTCTGTTGTCCCCTTCTCCTTCTGCCCTCAATCTTTCCCAGTATCAGGGTCTTTCAAAATGAGTCAGCTCTTCCCATCAGGTGGCCAAAGTATTGGAGTTTCAGCTTCAACATCAGCTCCTCCAACGAACACCCAGGACTGATCTCCTTTAGGATGGACTGGTTGGATCTCCTTGCAGTCCAAGGGACTCTCAAGAGTTTTCTGCAACACCACAGTTCAAAAGCATCAATTCTTCGGTGCTCGGCTTTCTTTATAGTCCAACTCTCACATCCATACATCACCACAGGAAAAACCATAGCCTTGACTAGATGGACCTTTATTGGCAAAGTAATGTCTCTGCTTTTTAATATGCTATCTAGGTTGGTCATAACTTTCCTTCCAAGGAATAAGCGTCTTTTAATTTAATGGCTGAAATCACCATCTGCAGTGATTTTGGAGCCCAGAAAAATAAAGCCAGCCACTGTTTCCACTGTTTCCCCATATATTAGCCATGAAGTGATGGGACCAGATGCCATGATCTTAGTTTTCTGAATGTTGATCTTTAAGCCAACTTTTTTACTCTACCCTTTCACTTTCATCAAGAGGCTCTTTAGTTCTTCTTCACTTTCTGCCATAAGGGTGGTGTCATCTGCATATCTGAGGTTATTGATATTTCTCCCAGCAATCTTGATTCCAGCTTGTGCTTCCTCCAGCCCAGTGTTTTTCATGATGTACTCTGCATATAAGTTAGAAATAATTAAATCTTACTGAGCACTTAACTATAATGCATGTACTGTGGTTGTTCACATGCCTTAACTTGAATCCTCACAATTCTGTGAGCTGAGGACTGTATTAACAACCTCATTTGGAGGAAACTGAGGCACAGGGAAGTGAAGTAAATTTGCCCAGCATCATAGAACTGATAAGTAGTAGGAGTAGGGTCTTAATCCAGATGCTCTTACACCAGAATTTGAATGTTAACTATGTTGCTACACTGCCTTATAGGAGAGAAGTAAACACAGGACAAAAGAAAAGAAGTCATATATTCGCAAAAAATATTTTCCTCATGCTGTGATAGATAAAAGAACTCTTTACATCATACTGGAGCAACACTTACAATCAGACCAAACACTGGCCAGTGACCCAAAGGGATGCTGACTGGCTGAACCAATCAGACCCTCTCTAAATGAGATTTGAACCCAAGATAGAAAGAAACAAAACTGACCAAAGCTGGTAAAACAGAGAGAATAGAAGACACGAAGCAGCAGAGGGCACAAGTCAGCAGAAACCATCAAGTAGGGAACATTGAGCTATTATGATATTCAAGACCTCAGATAAAGCATGACATGCTTTCTGGTTTCTGGTAGGAAAATAAGATAGTCCCATCGAGAGTTTGCTGTGGGCTGAACAACCTTCCGGTTCCCAGCTTTATTCCAAAGTTTGTAAGCTTGGCAATGCCATGGTTTCTGTTCTGTAATGTACAGGAAAGTAGAATTAATCAGTTACTTTATAAGTAACTGGTCTCAGTTACTTATAAAATAACAGAAAACAGGTGAAGGCATGAAGGTGAGAAGCTCGGGGAGGTGGGGGGGTCAACTCTCAGGATTTCACCAGCAACATCCAGAGAAAAGATATTATTGTTTTCTTGGGGGGAAGAAAAAACAGCTCTAGAGAGGATTAGATGGTTAAGCTCTTTAAGGCAGCAAGGAGAGAAACCTACAGAAATATGGGTGATGTGGCTCAGTGGGTAAAGCATCTGCCTCCAATGCAGGAGACCCAGGTTCGATCCCGGGGTTGGGAAGATCCCCTGGAGAAAGAAATGGCAACCCACTCCAGTACTCTTGCTTGGAAAATCCCATGGACTGAGAAGCCTGGCAGGCTACAGTCCATGGGGTCACAAAGAGTTGGACACGACTGAGTGACTTCACTTCACTTCACATTTCTGGCAGCACAGCCAGACTTTACAGAAGAACAGGAAGACGCCTTTGGATGCCTATTTACACATCTGAAAAGTGGAAAGGGAGTGACTACTAGTTGTGGGCTGAATTCTGTACCCTACCACCCCCACGCCACCCCAAATTCAAATGTCGAAGGCTCAGCCCCCTGTGGAGGGGTTTGGAGAAAGAGCTTTTAAGAAGGTGAAATGAAGTCGCTCAGTCGTGTCCGACTCTTTGTGACCCCATGGACTGTAGCCTACCAAGCTCCTCTGTCCACAGGATTCTCCAGACAGGAATACTGGAGTGGGTTGCCATTTCCTTCTCCAGGAGATCTTCCCGACCCAGGGATCGAACCCAGGTTTCCCGCATTGGAGGCAGACGCTTTAACCTCTGAGCCACCAGGGAAGCCCTTTAAGAAGGTAATTAAGATTAAATGAAGAGTGAAGGGTGGGACCCTAATCTTACAGGGCCCGTCCTTAGAAGAGAAAGAGACAGCAGAGCTCTCTGGCCACGGGCGCACAGAGGAAAGGCCCCCCTGAGGACATAGTGAGTGTGCGCATTATCAGTGCTCCAGAATGACTGAATGCACACAAGTGGCTTGGAAATGTGGGTGAACGAAACAATGATGTTCAGATGCAAAATTCAACAACCGCATACCAAGCAGTGCGAAGGGTGCGAAGAACATGACGTTTTGGAGGACTGAAGATGACATCCCTGAAGGACTGGCCACCTCCCTGCACCTCGATCTAAGACTCTGAGCCTTTAGAACTGTGAGAAAACACACTTCTGTTGTGGAAGCCACCCAGTCTGTGGTGTTATATTATGGCAGCCTAATACTGACCCTAACTCTATGAGGCTACCTAACAGAGCTGTGTATAAGAAAAAGCGGATCATGCTGATGTGTTAATAAATGTACCATGTGTCGGGTACCTCCTTGTGCCCGGTCCTTCCTGGACATCAATCTCCAGTCCTCCAAAACGTCATGTTCTTCACACCCCTCACACTGCTTGGTATGCGGTTGTTGAATTTTGAATCTGAACATCATTGTTTCATTCACCCACATTTGTAAGCCATTTTTTATGCATTCATTCATTCTGGAGTACTGAGTACTAATAATGTGCAGTTCCTTGTGCTATATGGATCACTATGTGTGGAGACCCATAAGAAAATGAAGTGCAATCTTCCACTTAGAGATTCTGTGATCTGGTTAGAGAGAGTAAGACAAATATATTGAGAAGTTACTTGTCCATGTGACTGGTCTTTGGGAAAACAATAACATCACGTCAAGTTTAAACACAGGGACTCAGGGGCAGGAGCTCTGCGTTTGAATCCTGGCTCTGTTACTTAGCTGTGTCAACTTATTTAACCTCTCTAAGTTTTTGTTCTCATCTGCAAAAGAAGATAACAATAATAGCCACCTCAGTTACTCTAAAGATGAAGAGATAACACGCCTGAAATATGGGGCCTAAGTAAAAGACTTAAGCAAAGATAAGCTATTTCTATCATTGTTTGTTATTTGCCTCTTTGTTCTCAGTGGTTTCTATTTCAAAGATCGACCTCTGTCAGTTTTTTCTCTAGTTCTAGTTTCATGAGTGAATCAACAGCCTTCAGGAACTGGCTGCACCTACTAAATATAGAGCCACAGACTGGGCGAGGGACAGACTAACGCAGTGTGAGAGAGTGTAAGCTCTTCAAGGAATGTAGTTATAGCTCGTGTGCATTGAACCTGAATACAATGCTGTGCCATGGAAGGAACCTACTATATCCATTGCTATAAAGGGAAGAACGCAGAGTTAGAAGTCACGTGGATCTGAAGGCAGACTTGCCAAGGTTTGAATCCAACTCTGCTGTTTGCCCAACACAAGAACCTCAAGAACTAGTTGATAATCTATCAGAAAAACTAATTAATTCACCATGGATACAGGAAAACAGGGCCTATTTTCCAATATGCAGCCACATATATGCACCAAAATGAAAGAGGAAAAAATATTTTACCATGAATCTTGTTTTCTAGAGATGGTACATTAAAAATATATCAATATTCAGACACCATGTGATTTCTTGAGTTTTTAACTCTTTGTCCTCTTTTTTTTTTCTGCTAGGGTGTTTTGGGTGAATAGATAATTTCTTGTTGCCATGGTACAGGTTGGGATTCATATGTATATCAAGCAAGCATATATGTGGAATACAATTTTCACAAAGAATAGATTAGTCACAAAGTATCACTGGGACATCAACCAAGTGTAAGCTTCTTCCAAGAAGAGGGAGTTTCAGAAAAATTGTCCTTCTCAGCTCCTGCTCGAAAGGATTTGGGAATCTTATTTGGGAAGACAATGCATATATCCTTGAAAGACAAGAGGGTGTGGGGTGAAGGCCCAATGTATAGAGCAGACAACACAATGTTATAGACATTTGGATGAGAGTCAAGTCACAGAGGGCTGGATTCTTTGCGGGCACGTCATGAAAGAGATCCTGAGCTGACTTCTGATGGCTGTAGAGACAAGAGAGAGTAGAATAAAGAAATGTCAGAAAAAGCAGGATTAGAAGGAGAGAGAGTGAAATGTTTAAGGTGGAACACAAAGCTCCAGGCAAGAAATAGACACCAAGTTATAAAAAGAACTTAAATGTCACGTTAAGAAACTTGGATTTTAGCCAAAGACTAGCTGGAAAGCTGCTGAATATTTTAGAGAAAAAAAAATTTACAAGGTGAAAGCACTTTATTTTTAGGGTTTAATTTTTTTTTTTTAAGTTTTCTTGATTTTGTTGAAAAGGGAATAAATTCACATACTTTAAATTTTAAAAGGTACAAAGGTTATCTGGTGAAAGGTCTCCCTCTGCTTCTGTACCCTGCTCCCCATTTTTATCCCTGGAAGCAAATCAATGTTACCGATTTCTTATATATTCTTCCAAAGATCTCTATGTTTATGCAAGCAAAGGCACACATTCCTCCCCACCCTTGTTTTACAAATGGGATACAGTCAGAATTATTTACCTTAAAAATGTAATTTAGAGACTATTTTATATGAATACATAAAAAGATTTCTCATTACTTTTTTAAAAAATAGATGGATTGGTACTGCTGCTGCTGCTGCTGCTACTAAGTCACTTCAGTAGTGTCTGACTCTGTGTGACCCCAAAGATGGCAACCCACCAGGCTCCACCATCCCTGGGATTCTCCAGGCAAGAATACTGGAGTGGGTTGCCATTTCCTTCTCCAATGCATGAAAGTGAAAAGTGAAAGTGAAGGCGCTCAGTCATGTCCGACTCTTTGCGACCCCATGGACTGCAGCCTACCAGGTTCCTCTGTCTATGGGATTTTCCAGGCAAGAGTACTGGAGTGGGTTGCCATTGCCTTCTCCATGGATTGGTAGAAAAGAGTGTAATTCTATTTCTTTCACACTTTGTTGGGCTTCCCAGGTGGCTTAGTGGTAAAGAATCTACCTGCCAAGGCAGGAGACACAAGAGATCCCTGGATCAGGAAGATGCCCTGGAGGGTGGAATGGCAGTCCACTCCAGTACTCTTGCCCGGGAAATCCCATGGACAGAGGAGCCTGGCGGGCTACAGTCCAAGGGGTTGCAAAGAGTTGGACACGACTGAGCAACTGAGCACAGCACAGCACTGCACTTTCTCGCCCAGTTCTTCTTCTTGTAGGCAACCCAATGTGTCTAGTTTTGTATACATCCTTCCAGAGATATTCTAGGCACATGGAAACAAATAAACACTAACTCACACATCCCCTCACCCCCTTTAAAAATACACAAATAGGGATGCATACTGTACACTATCTCACCTTTTTAAAGTATTTCTTAAAAATGCAAATATTTATTTGAATTAATGGCATTTTACCAATCTCAACTTCCCCGTTCTATCAATTTATCAAGGTCATATGTAACTTATTACTGGGGGAAGACAGGTGAAGAGAGATTTCCTGGGCCACAGGAAAATCTCTGTATGATTTCTGGAACTTCTTGGAAGTCTTAAAATATGTCAAAATAAAAAACATTAAGAATATTTCCTGGGCTTTCCTGGTGGCTCAGTGATGAAGAATCCATGTGCCTGTGCAGGAGACATGGGTTCCATCCCTGGTCCAGGAAGATCCCACATGCCTTGGAGCAGTGAAACCCTTGTGCCACAACTTTTGAGCCTATGCGCTGGAGCCCAGGAGCTGAAACTAGTGAGGCCTGAGTGTTCTAGGGCCCGAGCTCTACAACAAGAGTAGCCCTGCAGCGAAAAGCCCGTGCACTGCAGCTAGAGAAAAACCCGCGCAGCAACAAAGCCCCAGCACAGCCAAAAACAAATAAATAAAACTTCGTAAAAAACAATATTTCTTAGCAATTACTCCAGATCAGCCCATAAATAGCTTCCCTTTTTACAGATGCATAGTTGTACTTTTCATAAACAAAAATATTTATTAATAACTTAATACTTAACATGTCCTCCCTGAAGGCTAGTATTTCACAGATTTCCTTTAAATTCCTAAAAATTAATGTGTCCACACCTGTGTCCTTAGTCTTTGACTCCATGGTTAAGAGTGGTCCAGGTACCAAACTATGTAACCATGATAAAGATTCCAACAGGAAGTCAGGGGCTGGAGAAGCAGGAACACTCAGTTCTCATCCTAGTCTTCTGCTCACTCAAACCCTCCTGTTTCGGCTCTCATCTGCAACGCTGGGATGACCTGCCTTGGTTACCTTTCAAGTGTCTAGAGGGTTAGACAGGATGACAGATAGAACACTATGTACTTACATTGAATCCACTGTAAAAATAAAAGGCTTGGCAAGTGTGACTATCACCTATATCAGAATCCTCTACCTACAGTCAGAAACAGGAATTGTCTCCACAGACATAAAGAACAGATTTGTGGTTGCCAAGTGGGAGCAGGGATGGGGGAGCAATGGGGTGGGAGTCTGGGGTTAGTAGATGAACTATTACATAAAGAATGGATAAACAACAAAGTATAGCACAGAGAGCTATACTTGCTATTTTGTAATAACATATGTGGGTCCATCTAGTCAAGGCTATGGTTTTTCCAGTGGTTATGTATGGGTGTGAGAGTTGGACTGTGAAGAAAGCTGAGTGCCAAAGAATTGATGCTTTTGAACTGTGGTGTTGGAGAAGACTCTTGAGAGTCCCTTGGACTGCAAGGAGATCCAACCAGTCCATTCTAAAGGAGATCGGCCCTGGGATTTCTTTGGAAAGAATGATGCTAAAGCTGAAACTCCAGTACTTTGGCCACCTCATGAGAAGAGTTGACTCACTGGAAAAGACTCTGATGCTGGGAGGGATTGGGGGCAGGAGGAGAAGGGGACGACCGAGGATGAGATGGCTGGATGGCATCACGGACTCGATGGATGTGAGTCTGAGTAAACTCCGGGAGTTGGTGATGGACAGGGAGGCCTGGCATGCTGCAATTCATGGGGTCGCAAAGAGTCGGACATGACTGAGTGACTGAACTGAATTGAACTGAACTGATGTGGGAAAAGAAACTGAAAAAGAATAAATATATATACAATGCTATATATAATAGTATGTGTATATATATATATATATAAAGCTGAATCATTTTGTTGTACACTTGAAACTAAACAACATTGTACATCAACTATATTTCAATAAAAATATATTCATTAATTTTTAAAAGACAAGAATATTAAAAAGAATGATATAATGGTATAACTGAATCACTTTGCTGTACAGCAAAAATTAACACAATATTGAATATCAACTACACTTCAATAAAGAAAAAAAAAGAAGAGTTATAGCAAACACAATCTCTGTTTGAATGTCAAAGAAAGCTGCAACTTACCCTGTATTATTTTTGATTCAAAATAAAATTATTTTCTGAGCCCTCTGTTTTCTAATACAGTCACTAATGACTTTCGGAAAGGGTGCCACACAGCAATAATGATTTTTAAAATTTGCATTTAATAGCTATTTGGCCTCACTTCAGTGCACAGTTTAATAAGCCATCTAACCTGGAGAAGGAAATGGCACCCCACTCCAGTATTCTTGCCTGGAAAATCCCATGGACAGAGGAGCCTGGTGGGCTACAGTCCATGGGGTCGCCAGAGTTGGACACGACTGAGCGTGCATGCGCACATAACAGACTGACAACTTGGCGTTAGTACATTTTGTAGGTAAATCATCCTGTTGGACACATCAAGAAGCAATTTTAGTTAAAACTCAGACATTCTAAAGGGGTTTCACTCAAGGGGGATACTCAAAATGTTGGCCTCCCCCAATCAGAATGGCACCTAAAGGCCACATTGGTTCATCTGGGCTGGGAAAGCAGAGTGCAGGTTTCATTTTTGTTTCTTGTTTTCCCTGAAAGGGAACTTCATGTTTAATTTCTCCAAGAACAAGACAAGGTAGCCAACACTTACCTTTAGATTTCTTCAAGCTAAACATTTTCCCCTCAGCATTCTGTGGTGCAGAACTGGGAAAGAGCCAACACCTTTTTTCTAAGGAAATGCGTGCCTTCTTGTGCAAACTGGTTTGCTGCACACAGCTTGCTCCAAGTAGGTGCCCATTATCCCAGCAGATTAACACCAGGTTGTTCAAATCCTCATGGCCTGCCGGTCACGGGGCCCACCCTGATGGTATTCACCAGGTAAACGGCGATGCCCCGGGACCCAGGAGTTCTACAGTGTCCCCTGCCTGGAACGTTCTCCCCTTGTCTCAGCCCCTCATTGCCTTCAGGTCTCTTCAGAAATACAGTCCCTCAGAAGGGCATCCCCTGATCATCTGTCTAACAGAGAACTCCCCTTCCCCATTTCTCTCTAGTCTATTTCCCTGGTTTTACTTACTTTTCTAACACAGACTACAGGTCAGGGGATGCAAGGCCACCAGAGGTCCTAAGATCTTGTTTTCTAACAAAAAGGATAAGGGGAAGGAACAAAAATATAAAAGGTTCTGTGATACCACTTTAATAACTCTCTCTCTTCTAATGCATATCTGCTACAGGGTAACATTTTTACTGAGAGGTAGACAGTAGACATTCCCGTTTCAGGACCCCAGGTGGGAAACCAAATGTTGAAATCAGATGTCAACACAATCAGCAATTTCAGTTTTATGTTTTGGTTGTTGTTGTTTTGGCTTTGTCTCACAGCACGTGAGATCTTAGTTCTCTGAGTAGGGATTAAACCCACTCCCCTTGCAGTGAAAGTGCAGAGTCGTGACCACTGAACTGCCAGGGAAGTCCCAGCAATTTGGTTGAGTCACTGTATTCCTTAGGAGGCCGGGTCACATCCACAGAGCTCCATCATGGAAGACCCTCTCTTTGCTCCTCCTAAGACAGGGCTCTGATGGAGAGCAGGGGTCCTCTACCACTCTGACTTTTGAAACATAAGTGACCTCAGCAGAGAGCTAAGAAGCTGGCAAAAGTAACATCTTATTAAACAACTCTGTCCTCTAATAAAAATCTCTTACAGTTGCAAGCATGCATAATCCCTCAGAAGAGAAAATGTTTTTTTAATGGCAGAAACTTTTATGTATCTATCTCCTAGAGAGAATCTCTCTCACACTGCCTTAAAAAGAACTAATCAAAAAATATAAAATAAAAATAAATAAAATATAAAACAATATAAAACTCTGGCAAGGAGAAGAAGGGATCTCTCTCCAGCTTAGGACACAGGCTCTCCAGCAGGCCAACATCTGCAAACCAGTCTATGCCCTTGGGATCACATGGATGGAAAAGTTGATTTAACTATTTCTTTCTTTGTTGTGGGGTGAAGGCCTCTCTCAGAGGGCACTTGTATGATGCCTGTGGTTTTTCCAGTGAGAGAAAACCCACCCACACACCAAGCCTTTGCTGAGCCATTCTGAACTATCCTGTGTGACTCATCTTTGGTGCCCCAGGACACCCCTTAACAGAACTGTGACCCTTAATACTCCAGAATATAGAGCACCAATACTTAAGTACAGTGTGACCAGACAGTGGTCAGACCCGCCCTTACTACAGGTGGGGCTCACTTTCATGGCCTGTGGGCTGATTACAAGCCCCTGGTTTAAAAATTAAGTAGCCAAGCCATCTTGAACCCAGACCTGCAAAGAGGTGTGTCTTGCCAAGGCAGAGAGAGGAAAGTCAGCAGAAAAAAGACAGAAAGAGGAGAGCAGAATTCATCACAATCCAAATTCAGTTGGATTCTGAGCCACTTACACTAAGCAAAGCTCATTTGCATCAGTGCTAACTCCCACGACGAAAGGAGGGAACTGGGGCTTAGTAATGCAGATCTATGGCATGAGGAAAGCTCAGTGGTTAGTGCCACAGGGTCCTGAGGAGAACTGGCTCCCGTTCTCTCTCAAGCCAGCCAGACAAGGTAAGGCCAGAAGCTAGACAGATACCATCACCCTGGGAAGAAAGGCACGGTGGGGAAATGGGGCTTCTGAACCATGGTGTTGGAGAAGACTCTTGAGAGTCCCTTGGACTGCAAGGAGGTCCAACCAGTCCATCCTAAAGGAGATCAGTCCTGGGTGTTCATTGGAAGGACTGGTGTTGAAGCTTAAACTCCAATACTTTGGCCACCTGATGCGGAGAGCTGACTCACTGAAAAAGACCCTGATGCTGGGAAAGATTGAGGGCAGGAGGAGAAGGGGATGACAGAGGATGAGATGGCTGGATGGCATCACCGACTCAATGGACATGGGTTTGGGTGAACTCTGGGAGCTGGTGATGGACAAGGAGGCCTGGCGTGCTGCGGTTCATGGGGTCTCAAAGAGTCAGACACGACTGAGTGACTGAACTGAACTGAAACTGTGAGAGCTGCTTATTATCTGCCTTCCCCTACTAATACACGTGCGCGCGCGCACACACACACACACACACACACACACCCCAAGATGTGATACTCTGAGTACCACCTCACCACTTTGAGCAGGAAAGAATAGTGTTAGTGTCAATGTGAGAAGGGAGCCAAACTTCTGTGGAGAGAGGAACCTCTGAGGATCAAGAGGGGAGATTTCTCCCAGGACCAAGTTATCCAGCAAGCTTGGTGGCCCTGGGATAAGGTGGTCTGGAGATAGAAAGTGTCATTGAAGATTTAAACCCAGTTCTCAGCTTCCTAGAGGATGCACACATGTGCATGCTAAGTCAATTCCCTTGTGTTCGACTCTGCACATGACCCAGTGGACTGCAGCCCACCACAGTCCTCTGTCCATGGGATTCTCCGGGCAAGAATCTCGTCATGCCTTCCTCCAGGGGATCTTCCCCACCCAGGGATTCAAACCTGCAGCTCTGATGTCTCCTCCATTGGCAAGCGAGTTCTTTACCGCTAGCGCCACCTGGGAAGCTTCTCCTCAAGGATAGGAGAACTCCGAAGAGGAGGAAATCATCTTGAGAGGAACATCAATTTTAACTAGAGGAAGTGTGAAGTCTAAGTTGCTTCAGCCGTGTTCGACTCTTTGCGATCCTATGGACTCTAGCCCACCACGGTCCTCTGTCCATGGAATTTTCCAAACAAGAATACTGGAGTGGGTTACATGTCCTTCTTCAGGGGATCTTCCTGACCCAAGGATTGAACCTGCATCTCTTATGTCTCCTTCATTGGCAGGCAGGTTCTTTACCACTAGTGACACTTGGGAAGCCCAAGGGAGTGTGAAACGGTTGTGATATTTTTTAATAGATTTTGTTGCTCTCTTTTTTGTTTCTCCAGATGTTCCTTTATTCATTCAGCCAACAAATAGTTATGAAGTGCCTGCTGTGGGTCATACGTTGCTGAAGACTAAGGATACATAACAGTAAAAAAGACAGACAAAGCTTCTGCCTTCGTGGACTTTATATTCTGGTATAGAACACTGTCAATAATTTTTTTAAAGCAGCAAATACTTAGGTGATGCTTTCCACATGTCAGACCCATTTCTAAACCCTTTCCATATAGTAACTCATTTATCTTTATCACAACCTACACCGTAGGTGCTATTATTATCTCATTTTCATAAATAAAGAAACCAAGGCATAGGCAGGCTAAGTAACTTGTCCAGGGGCCCCCAACTAGTAAATAACAGAACAAGAATCTGAACCCATTAAATTTTAGACCCATATTTCTGATCGATTCAGATTGGTATCAGTACGGGTGTGGGTTTGGGGGTGGAGACAGAGAAGGAGATGGAAACAGAGGTAGAGAAGCGAACAGGAGACCTCTAGGTAAATCATCTTGAAAGGGATTTAAGTTTCAGTAGAGGAGGCCAGATGAAAGAGAAAGATGGATAGATACATAGATATGTCCTATAAAGAAAACAGGCTTAAAAAAAAAAAAAAGGAATGGAGAGGAAGTGGGGGTTTGGGTAGGGTAGCCAGGACAGGTGCCCCTGGAGCTGACCAGAGCAGATTCCCAAGGCTTGACCAAGCCACAGGCAAATGTGATCATGAGGGACCAGGTCCCAGGTCTTCAACAACAAACCCTGGAGAAGACCCACGGCTGGAAATACTTCCATTACAGCAGTCACTGTCCAAGGGCAGCACCTACTGTAGCACAGGCCAGCTGAAATGCAGAAGACCCATCCTTGTCATCTGCCTCCCTTCTTGCACCCAAAGTACCTCCCCACATGTGAACACCAGATGCCATGGAGAGAAGGGAAGGGGAGTGGAAACCAGAAAGATGGGGGCTTTCTACAAACACAGACTCAACGTTCTCCCCGAATGCCTGTTCAAATTTTTGAATCTCAGTAAATTTACCTGACTCAACTAAAGTGTAAAGCCCCCTGGGCACCTGGAGTTCCATCTAGCAGAGTGCAAGCTCGTTAAGGGCATGCAGATCAGTAATGAAAAAATATAGACTAACTCTGCTCTCAACAGAGCATCTATGATGCTGCTGCCTCTACTGGAAGGCTACCCCTTTGGGAATGAGAGGAGAAAGAGAAGACAGGATGAATAGCAGGAGAGGCTAAATGGGTCTGATGCTTTCCTTAAGCTGGAACAGTCATGGTTGCACAGATGTTTAGTCATGGCAAGGGGAAGGAAGGAAATACTCCTATTTAAGTGCATCACTGAAGATACCAGAAGGATTACGCACTGCTTCATCATAATCTTTCTAAAGCTTAAAGCGTAATTTAGAAGAAGCTGTCTGTTGCATTGCTGCATTCAGTTCCCAGCACAGATCTGGATGAGCCTGGAAGCAATTTCCAGCCTTCTGAATGCGGGTCAAAAATATGTGTTCATCAGAAAGGACATTCCAGTCAAGTGACTTCACATATTTATCATCAATTCCATGAAAGGTATTTATTAGCAACCTTTTGCACGAGGTTCAGGCAGCCCAGACTTATATGCAGAAATTAAGAAGTCACAATTCCTACCCTCTTGAAATTTAAATTTGACAATGTTCATTTGAACAATCAAAAGTAGGAAGTCAAGAGATACCTGGAGTGACAGGAAAGTTTGGCCATGAAGTACAAAATGAACTGGGGCAAAGGCTAACAGAGTTTTGCCAAGAGAATGCACTGGTCATAGCAAACACTCTCTTCCAACAACACAAGAGACTTCTCTACACATCGACATCACCAGATAATCAATACCAAAGTCAGATTGATTATATTCTTTGCAGCTGAAGATGGAGAAGCTCTATACAATCAAACAAGACCAGGAGCTGACTGTGGCTCACATCATGAAATTTTTATTGCCAAATTCAGACTTGAAGAAAGTAGAGAAAACCACTAGGCCATTCAAGCATGACTTAAATCAAATCCCTTATGATTATACAGTAGAAGTGACAAATAGATTCAAGTGATTAGATCTGATACATAGAGTGCCTGAAGAACTACAAAGAGAGGTTCATGACATTGTACAGAAGGCAGTAATCAAAACCATCCCAGAGAAAAAGAAATGAAAAAAGGCAAAATGGCTATCTGAGGAGGCCTTAGAAGCAGCTGAGAAAAGAAGAGAAGTGAAAAGAAAAGGAGAAAAGGAAAGATATATCCATCTGAATGCTGAGTTCCAGAGAATAGCAAGGAGAGGTAAGAAAGCCTTCCTCAGCAATCAATGCAAAGAAATAGAGGAAAACAACAGAATGGGAAAGATGAGATCTCTTGCAGAAAATTGGAGACACCAAGGGAATATTTCATGCAAAGATAGGCACAATAAAGGACAGAAATGGTATGGACCTAACAGAAGCAGAAGATAGTAAGAAGAGGTGGCAGGAATACACAGAGGAACTACACAAAAACAGTCTTAATGACCTGGGTAACCAGGATGGTGTGATCACTCAACTAGAGCCAGACATCCTGGAGTGTGAAGCCAAGTGGGCTTTAGGAAGCAGTACTACAAACAAAGCTGGTGGAGGTGAGGGAATTCCAGCTGAGCTATTTCAAATCCTAAAAGATGATGTAGTTAAAGTGCTGCACTCAATATGCCAGTAAATTTGGAAAACTCAGTAGTGGCCACAGGACTGGAAAAGGTCAGTTTTCATTCCAATCCCAAAGAAAGGCAATACCAAAGAATGTTCAAATTAATTGCACTCATTGCACATGCTAGCAAGGTCATGCTCCAAATCCTTCAAGCTAGGTTTCAATAGTACATGAGCCAAGAACTTCCAGATGTACAAGCTGGATTTAGAAAAGGCAGAGGAACCAGAGATCAAATTGCCAACATCTGCTGGATCACAGAAAAAGCAAGGGAATTCCAGAAAAACATTTACTTCATTGACTACGCTAATGCCTTTGTGTGGATCTCAACAAACTGTGGAAAATTCTTAAAGAGATAGGAATACCAGACCACCTGACCTATCTTCTGAGAAACCTGTATACAGGTCAGGAAGCAACAGTTAGAACTGGAAACATGAAAAATGGACTGGTTCCAAATTGGGGAAAGGAGTACGTCAAGGCTATATATTGTCACCCTGCTTATTTAACTTACATGCAGAGGCCATCATGTGAAATGCTGGATTGGATGAAGCTCAAGCCGGAATCAAGATTGCCGGGAAAAATATCAATAACTTCAGATATGCAGATGACACCACCTTCATGGCAGAAAGCAAAGAGGAACTAAAGAGACTCTTAGTGAAGGTGAAAGAGGAGGGAGAAAAAGCCAGCTTAAAACTCAATATTAAAAAGACAAAGATCATGGCATCTGGTACCATCACTTCCTGGCAAATAGATGGGAAAAAATGGAAACAGTGACCGATTTTATTTTCTTGGACTCCAAAATCACTGTAGACGGAGACTGCAGTTAGTTATGAAATTAAGACGCTTGCTCCTTGGAAGAAAAGCTATGACCAACCTAGTGAAAGAAAGTGAAGTCACTCAGTCATGTCCAACTCTTTGTGACCCCATGAACTGTAGCCTACCAGGCTCCTCTGTCCATGAGATTTTCCAGGCAAAGGTACTGGAGTGGATTGCCATTTCCTTCTCCAGGGGATCTTCCCAACCCAAGGATCGAACCCAGGCCTCCCACATTGTAGGCAGACGCTTTACCGTCTGAGCCACCAGGGAAGTTAGACAGCATATTAAAAGCAGAGACATCGCTTTGCTGACAAAGGTCTGCATAGTCAAAGCTATGGTTTTTCCAGTAGTCGTGTATGGATGTGAGAGTTGGACCATAAGAAAAGGCTGAGCGCTGAAGAATTGATGCTTTCGCATTGTGGTGCTAGAGAGACTCTTGAGAGTCTGTTGGACAGCAAAGAGATCAAACCAGTCCATCCTAAAGGAAATCAATCCTGAATATTCATTGGAAGGACTGATGCCAAAACTGAAGCTCTAATACTTTGCCCACCTGATGTGAAGAGCTGACTCATTAGAAAAGACCCTGATGCTGGGAAAGATAGAAGGCAGGAGGAGAAGGGGACAACAGAGGAGGAGATGGTTGGATGGCATCACAGATTCACTGGACTTGAGTTTGAGCAAACTCCAGGAGACGGTAAAGGACAGGGAAGCCTGGCGTGCTGCAGTCCATGGGGTTGCAAAAAGTCAAACATGACTNGAAGGGGACAACAGAGGAGGAGATGGTTGGATGGCATCACAGATTCACTGGACTTGAGTTTGAGCAAACTCCAGGAGACGGTAAAGGACAGGGAAGCCTGGCGTGCTGCAGTCCATGGGGTTGCAAAAAGTCAAACATGACTCAGCGACTGAACAACAGAATTTGAACAATCATATAAATGTACAACTGAACAAAGCTCATCTTCAATTATTCTCTATCCCACATACCTCCACTGAGATGCAGTCAAGGAGGAGCCCTTTCTTATGTCCATCTAGCAATGCTGTACAGGACGGTCTCACTACTACTGACCTAAAAATCCCCTGTGTGCCACCTATTCGTCCTCCCTCTCCCCAAACCTCTGGAAACCATTAATCTTTTTTTTTTGTTCCGATAGTTTTACTTTTCCAAAATGCCATTTACTTTACCTGGAATCAAACAATAGGTAAACTTTTCAGGTTGGCTTCTTTCACTTAGTAATATGTGATTATGTAATTGCATATTATGTAAACTTAGGAAATTAAGTTTCCTTCATGTTTTTTCATGGCTTCACAACTCACTTCTTTTTAGTATAGGATAGTATTCCATAGTTTGGATATACCACAACTTACTTATCCATTCACCTACTGAAGCCTGGTGGTTTCCAAGCTTTGGCAGTGATGAATACATAAACCCACAGTAAACATCTATGTGAAAGTGTTTGTGTGGGTGCAAGTTTTCAGCTCATTTGGGTAAATACCAAGGAGCTTGAGTGCTGGATTACGTGGTAAGAACATGTTTACTTTGGTAGAAAGTGAAAATGAAGTTGCTCAGTCGTGTCCGACTCTTTGCGACCCCATGGACTGTAGCCTACCAGGCTCCTCTGTCCATGGGACTTTCCAGGCAATTGTACTGGAGTGGATTGCCATTTCCTTCTCCAGGGGATCCTCCCAACCCAGGGATCAAACCCAGGTCTCCCGCATTGTAGACAGATGCTTTACCGTCTGAGCCACTGCCAAACTGTCTTCCAAGTGGCTGTGCCATTTCGCATGCCTGCCAGCAACGAAAAAAATTGCTAGTTATTAATACATCCTCACTAGCATTTGGTGTTGTCAGTGTTGTGGAAGTTAGCTCCTCCAATAGATATATAATGGCATGTCACTGTTGTTTTGATTTGCAGTTTCCTAGCGACATATGAGAGGGAGCATCTTTTCATATGCCATCCCATTGCTTTTGCTGTACTCTATTCATTGGAAGAAATTCAACAGGTCCAGCTCACACTCAAGAGAAGCAAACTACACAAGGGCATGAATAGCAGGAGACGGGGCAACTGGGACCATCTCAGAGGCTGCCCGACATAATTAGATTCAGAAGAGTGGAGGAGAGCAATTAGAAACAGTGCTTTTGAGGAGACCTGCTATCAAGAGAGGGCTTTCCAGGTGGCCCTAGTGGTGAAGAATCCACCTGCCAATACAGGAGACATAAGAAATACTAGTTTGATCCCTAGGTCAGGGAAATCCCCTGGAGCATGGCATGGCAACCCACTCCAGCATTCTTGCCTGGGTAATCCCATGGAAAGAGAAGACTGGCAGGCTATGGTCCATGGAAAGAGTCAGACACGACTAAAGAGACTTAACACGAGGCACGCACACTATCAAGAGAAAAAGAAATAAGCAGTTAGTTGCAGAAGGCTGTAGAGTTAAAGGATGTTTTTATTTTGTTTTACAACTAGAGCATGCTTATCAATAAAGGTGATATATTTGATATAGTGAATATAAAACATGAAATAGAAATCTATTTTATACCTTTATTCCTAAATTTTCCAGATGTCTTGTGAACAACTATGTTTGAGCAACAAACCTGAGAGGGCATTTTTTAAATAGTCTGTTTTGTATTCATTCTGGAGATCAGAAACAAGTACAGTTGTATCCCAGTGCGTCCAGCATGCTTACCTGTACAACCTCTAATCGCTGAAATCAGCCACATTTCGGCCATCATCCGCTTCTACTGAGGCAAATGAAACCAATAGGCCTCCATGAGAGCAAATATTCTCTCCTGGCTTGAAAACAAGCCTACAGCTGCTTGGAAGAGGCAGGCTGCTGGGCAGAGAACAGCATGTGGCAAATGGCCCACTGACGCCAATTAAAATGTTACCCAACTGCTGTGATCATTTTAATCATAAATAATGTCTTCAGTTGCTTTATCTCCTGACTCTACACTACAGCAACACAACCAAATGTGCACTAAACAGAGACAAAAGGAAATGAATGGGCCAATTAACTGGCGAAAGCAAATGTCCCAGATCTGTATCTGATATTAGTCCACTGGAAACAAATAAGGATCAGACAACTGCAGGGTTGGGGGAGGATGATAAAAAATGTGCTTTCTTGCCCTTCCACCTTCAGAACAAATGCAAAACAGACACAGAAGGGAAATGAAAGTGTTAGCTTTACTGCTGATAATAAGATTGTGATTTTAGAGCTGAGTCTGTTCTATTCCCTATCCTAACCTTGGGTCACTGTTATCTTATATTGATGCTGGGCAATGAGGGAAGAAAAAGAACATGAACCTTCACAGCTTACAGCCTCCTAATGGATTTGCTCTTCTTTGAGAAAGAGGAGCCATTGGACATCACCTGCCATAACATATATGCCAAAAATTTAACATGAGTAAAATGCAAGATTTTGTTTTTGCAGGATTAGTAAGAAATACTATCTTTTATTCAGTTTGGACTACTGAAAATCACAAAGGTTAAGGGAGTGACACTTATACCCAGATGACTGTACACTGAACCAAGAACACCCTCAATGGCTTCCAAATGGTCATGTCTCACCCCTTGTCTAGGGGGAGACATCAGAGAAGATTACAATCTTGAAAACAGGGAACAGGTGGAGGATGGATGCCAACAAGCTTACCCCAGTTTGTGTGCTCTCAAAGTTCATGTTAGAACAGGATTTTACTGAAATTCCTTCTTTTCTGGAAGGGAATGAGGAAAGGGTGGACAGAGGCTCTCAGGGCATTTGCCTGCAGAAGTTCCTTCACAAAGAGACNGCCCGTGCCGGGGACAGGGTGATTTCAGGCCCCTGGCCTCCAGAGCCATCTGAGAAGAAATGTCTGCGGGATTCATTCCCGTGGCCCCAGGAAACCAACCCTCTAGGTGCGGGAGGCAGGGCTGGGGGCTCGCCGCTCCGCTGCCCCCCAAGCCTGTCTTCCTCTGCACAGGGGGACGGGCACGTTGCCCAGGCCGGGCTTCTGCAGGCTGGCATGTGGTAGGGGCTTTGCAGGAGTGGTGTCTGTTGGCAGAGGGGTTCCCTCCAGAGGCAGAAGCGGGGAGAACACGGCAGTGAGCACCCCCACCCACAGAAGCTCAGGCTGCCCACGNGTTGCCCAGGCCGGGCTTCTGCAGGCTGGCATGTGGTAGGGGCTTTGCAGGAGTGGTGTCTGTTGGCAGAGGGGTTCCCTCCAGAGGCAGAAGCGGGGAGAACACGGCAGTGAGCACCCCCACCCACAGAAGCTCAGGCTGCCCACGGGGGGCGCCCAGCCACCTTCAGCTCCAGCTTCTGGCAGTTCAGACTCCTCAAGCTTCGAGCAGCTGGTCCAGGCGCTCCGGCCACCCACGTCCCTGGAGGATGTTATTTCATCGCCGGAAGAGCTGCCCTTCCTGACCGGCGAGGCACCTAAGTATCTCATGGGTGGCATTCCGGAGGTCAGGGCTTAGGTGGGCATCTGGGCCCATCCCCCGCCCCAACACAGGGGAAAGCAGAGGGCAGGTCTGAGGCCAGGCCGGGGCCAGGGCGTGGGTCCCCCATGTCACCTCGCCGTGGGCCGGGCGGCCGCCACTGGGACGGCCAGGGGCCTCGTCTGGGTCTTCGGTGTGCGGCTCAGGCCCAGCACACAGCCGGTGCCCGTGAACATTTCTGACGTGTGATGGGAAACGGGGGGTGCGTTTGGCGACTCAGAGCACAGAACGGCGCCCCGCAGGGGTGAGAATCAGCAGTCTGAGTGACGACACCAGCTTTCAGCTCCTGGGCCTGGACTATCGGCCAGACACGGCGCCGGGCGATTCCCACCAGTGACCCGGTCACAGAGCCGGGAGTGGGCACACGGCACCACAGGGACTGGAACCCAGGCCTGCAGGACCCCAAGCCCCAGCTGCCAGCTCCCGCCGGGCGGCTCTGTGNGGGGGGGGGCGGGAGGGTTCCTCTCTAGCAGCAGGGCAAATACACACCAAGAAAGGAAATCCAGCAGGTTTTTATCAAGCATTCACAGTGCACCAAGCTCTAGGCCATGTCCTGGGAATGCAGGAATAAACTCACACTCATGGAGACCCAAAAAGTGACATTCTGGGATAAGACTCCCACCATGATCATCACTATGAGCCTCGAAGAGTTTCATAGCAGGAATACTCAACTACTGTGGGGATTCAGTGGCGAATCCCTTTCCCTGGAGTCATTTCCCACTTACATATGTTCCAGGCACTATGTTGAACTCAGAGGACCCAGAAGAATGAGAAGCTGGGTCCCCATTAGGGTTACGTTCCATCGTGGCAACAAGTCTCCTTCTGGAGAACACCCTAATGTGTGCTCTACTCCACCAGAAATTCTGTATGATTTAAAAGTCCCTCCAGTCTATGACTCTTCTTTAACTCTCTTGGTTTCACCTATATGGTGAAGCAAGCTTCCTGCTAGTAATGCTAGATTCAGCCTAGAGACCCTCTCATCCAGAAAGCTTTCCCTGATGTCCTTAGGAGACTGGGCTTGGTGGCTTGAGCCTGCATTTTATGTTGCTTGAAAGCAGGGGCAGTTTCTCATTCAACACCATTCCCCCTCCTGCCCCCTAGCTTGATTGCAAGCTGGAATCAAGATTCCTGGGAGAAATATCAACAACCTCATATATGCAGATGATACCACTCTAAGAGCAGAAAGTGAAGACGAACTAAAGAGCCTCTTGATGAAGGTGAAAGAGGACAGTGAAAAAGCCAACTTAAAACTCAACATTGAAAACACTAAGATCATGGCATCCGGTACATCATGGCATGTCGACCTTTGCCGACAAAGGTCCCTATAGTCAAAGCTGTGGTTTTTCCAGTAGTCATGTATGGATGTGACTTGGACCATAAAGAAGGCTGAGCATGGAAGAATTGATGCTTTCTAAGAGTCGGACATGACTGAGCGACTGAACTGAACTGAACTGAACTGTGGTGCTGGAGAAGACTCTTGGACTGCAAGGAGATCAAACCAGTCAATTCTAAAGGAAATCAATCCTGAATATTCACTGGAAGGACTGATGCTGAAGCTGAAGCTCCAAAACTTTGGCCACCTGATGGGAAGAGCCAGCTGACTCATTGGAAAAGACCTTGATACTGGGAAAGATTGAAGGCAGGAGGAGAAGGGGACCACAAAGGATGAGATGGTTGGATGGCATCACTGACTCAATGGACATGGGTTTGAGCAAACTCTGGGAAATAGTAAAGGACAGGGAAGCCTGCCATGTTGCAGTCCATGGGGTCCAAAAGAGTCCGACTGGACTTAGAGACTGACAACAACAACCCACCCCCCAGCATAGATCAGGGTGCCTACTGCTAAGTGTATACTTGTTGATGTATACTTGTTGCCCTAAACAGCCTCTCCAACCAAAATGATCTAAAGTGTTCCAGTACCTAGGAAGTCTCAATTCTCAAAATTCCAGGGACAGATTAAGGATAGAACCAAGTACAAAAGCAAAGCTGGGGACTTCTGGTGGCTTGCAGACTATCCTGGGGAAAGGCATGGGATACTTGAGGTGGGAGAGGGGAGACAGGCAGAAATACCTAACATTATTCGAGTGCCAGAAGCGCCCTTGAATCTGCCTCAAGGTAGATGGACACCACTCTTAGGGAGAGGTTTGGGGCAGATGGTCGGTGGGTCAGCTTTGAGGCCTTAGCGGCGGGAGGCCGGGGCAGCCGCCCGACCCGCTCGCCCCAGGCCGCCGGCAGGAGGCGCGCGAGGGCCTCAGGGTGCCGCTGGCTGGGAGGAGCGGGTGCTGGGCTGGGTCCCGGGCCGGGCGGGGCTCTAGGGCAACTTTTTGGTTGGTTGCCGCCGGGGGATGATCGCCCAGGCCCCTTTTAAACTGGATGTCTGCCTGTCTCTCTCCCCTTTCTGCCTCCGCGCGCGACTCGGTAAGTGGCTTTCCACCGGCTCGACGCTGCAGCCCTCCGCGTGGCCCGGGGGTCTCTTTCGTGGCACTTACCAGGAGCGCCCTCCTGTCCGCGCGCGCGCCCCACGTGGGCGGCTAGGGCTCGTGGTCGACCTCAGCTAGGCTCCCCCTCGGAGAGGCCTCCCAGGCCCAGGAGAGCCGCTGTGAGAGCTCTTCTGCGGCGAGGACATCCTCAGGGTGCCGGGGACCCTTCCTCCCCAGAAATGCCGCTCTTGGCGCCTAAGGTCCCTCTTTCCCCCAGGGGCCGAGGCGCGCGTCACTTGTGCCTGGGACCCCGATGCTCAAGGGATCCGGGCCACATGGAGCTTCAAGCTCTTTTTGCAATGAAAAGAGAAAAAACAAACCAGATTCTTGGCGGAACCGAGCCGGGGCGGAGGCGCAGATCCCTGGACGGTGTCCGAGTTGGAGCGCACGCGGGGCCCCCGCCTGCCCCGGGGCTCTGGGGACTCTGACACGGTCTATTTAGGAAGCGGATGAGATCACGGGCCTGAAACACTTTAGCCTTCAAGGCAGAGCTGTGTTAATACCGGTGTTAGCAAGAAACGGAGGTGATTTCGCCCACACAGGCATCCCCCCTCCGCAAATGCCGCTCAGTTGCCACTTCGCTCTGTGGTTGCGCCCTTTGAAAGGTCTGCGTGACTCTTGTGGGAGCGCTTATCGACTGTGAGCCTTGATGAGGGAGCAGTTTTTCTCCCCCACATTCCCTTTTCAGCATCGACAGTGCGTTATGCAGCATGGGACCCTCTTTCATAACGCGTGTTATGCGTCTCATGAGCGTGAGGCCCGTCATCGTTTTCTGGCCTGAGAAAAAGTCAGAACCTTTGGGGTTCTGACTTGCGTTTGCCAAGATAAATAGGAAACGTGGCCCTAGAGAAAATTTGTCTCGAGGAAGCGTTTCTAAGTTTCACTCTGGTCCTCAGCATTAGAGGGCGTTTTAAGTGTTTCACCGGGATACATTCCTATCGAAAGCGTTACTCCCCGGATTTAATAAAATTTGTAAAGATCTCAATTTATAGCTGACTGAATGAAGAAATCGTTATCATTGGTGCCGCTTAGTAATCTCTTGAAATGGGAGGCTTGTGGGATGTTTACATGTTTGCCTCAGTGGTGAAAGACCCTTTTACTGATCAGAAAGTATCTGATTTTACTGATGCGAACTGTGTCCTAAGCACGGCGCCCCCCCCCC